>JAODAL010032965.1:0-46207 GCA_025379985.1 Phyllomedusa bahiana | reverse complement strand
TTTCGGAACCCCCCTGTGTCTGTCCCCTAAAAATCTTAAAATCCCTACAAGCAGCGGTCTTTTAAATTATAGGGCGCTGGTCCCACCACGCTAGGGAAGTTTTGAGGGCGAGCAAAACTGGGGGGGGAGTGCCCCGAACATCATGAAATATACTGGGCACCCGGGCCTGGGTCATCCCAGCGTGGGCCCCTACCCGCTTACACTAAATGGAGGGAGATTGAGAAATTGTGGGGGCCCCCGTTTCACCTAATATGTTCTTGTGGCAGCCTAGGGACGTCGCGTCCCCGGCCCCCCTTTTAGGCCAATGACTTTCACTAGGTCAGTCTGGAACACTGTCGGGCAAATTCCCTCGGCCTAAAGGTTTCCCCCCCTATGTCCTCTTTCCTCTACACCTCCTTTCCTGCCAGCCGCCCCTCAGCCCCCTTTGTGGCCCCATGGAAACAAAAAATCGTTCAATTCGTGTATTGCTCATTTCGCCCCCAGGGGGAACTGTTCCATTCGCGGAACATGCATACCAAAGACCTTCCTCCTAGGGCACAATTTTCCTCCTCCAAAAAAAGCATCTTAGAAAACTCTTACAGGGGGCACATCACTCTCCACCCCCTTTTTTTTCGAGAGGTTGTGAAAGTCGGGGATGTGCTAAAGGGCTCTTTTAGATTTACACTATCCAAGATCCTCCCCCGTTTTGGAACCGTATCACCCTATATCACAAATGGGAGATTTTCCGGGTGGGAAGCTTCCATATCAAGTGTGGCGACTATAGGGGCACAAGCCCACCTCCCGACTTGCACTCCCACAAGGGGAAACCAATAAAAATCCTGATGCACTGGTTTCCAACCCCCAAGTTCTTAAAAAATTTTAATCCAGCTGTCCCCAATGCTTGCTGGGAGGTTGTGGTGCCATCCCAGGTTCTTTGAGACTCTCGTTCACATATTTAATAAAAATAGTAAACCCGAGAGTCCAAATTTTTTCCCATGTATGATAGATAGCAAATGCTTCTTTAGGGATTTCCATGTGTATTCCCCTTTTTTTTCAGGAATGTGCCCGGCGGCGGTCTGTGTGTGTACAGTATAATTACATGGTCCCCGCACCCCTCCAGCGGCACCCAGGTTTGAAAATTTTTTTTTTCAAAAAATGTTTTTTTTGTGCAGAAACATACTATACTTGGTGTACATTGATTTTAACCTAAGGGGGAAGGAAAGGGGTGCTCCATTTTGGGTTTCTGTCCCCGCCCACTCTCACAGGCTGTCAAAAGAAGGGCATTTGAGGTTGGGGTGTTTTTTATTTTTTTCTCCTGAATAATGGAGGTTCGTTGACCCAGGGGACCCCTGTTTGGGCTCTTTGAGAGGTAAAGATGGGATAGGACTGCCCGACTTTGAAAAAATCAATTAAAAAAGTCTGGGCACTTAAACTTTTTTTGTCAAAATAGGGGAACCGGGTCTCAAAGTTTTTTCATGTATGATAATAGCATAAATACTTCTTTGGGGTTTTCCACGTATGTATTGCCCTTTTTTTTGCGGGAAATGTGCCGCTGGGGGCGGTCTGTGTGTGACATGTATAATTACAGTGTGCCGCCCCCTGCCAGTGGCACCCAGGTTTGGCATATTTTTTTTTCAGAAATTTTTTGTGTGCAGAAACTACGTTATACTTGGTGTACATTGATTTTAACCATATGGGAAGGAAGGGGTGTTTCCCATTTTGGGTTTTCTGTCCCCGCCCACCTCACAGGCTGTCATAAAAGGGCAGCTTCGGGTTTTGGGTGTTTTTTTTTTTTTCTCTTGATAATGGAGGTCGATTGACCCGGGGGAGCCTTATTGGCTCGATGGGGGGAAAAGATAGGATAACTGCCATTTTGAGATACGTTGAAAGTCGGGCATTTTAAACATTTTTTGACCCAAAAAAAATTGAACCGGGGAGCCCTCAAAGTTTTTTCGTATGATAGATAGCATAAATGCTTTTTTTGGGTTTTCCACGTAGTGATTGCCCGGGTTCTTTGACTCACATTTTCTGGGATCCCCCAACACCCCAGTTAATTTTTGGGCGCAGGTCAGGGGGGGCCCTATCGGGATTTTTTTTAAAGGGGTCTCAGTGGCCCCTTCGGTCTTTCTCTTGAACATCCCATTGCCGGGTCTCTCAAATCTGCTTCTAACTTCTCCTCCATATCCTCACAGTGCTAAGTGTCTGATTTCCCCCTTTTGGAAACAGCCGCACCCTCCTTTCCCTACAACGATTTGTACACGCGATACTGCGGGGTGCAACGCGTGGAGAGACTCATGTTCCTCATTCATGATAAACTTGATTTTATAATGCCCGTCTGGGAGCCCTGGCTCACCTACTGGGAGGGACAGCGCTCGTAAAGGGCTTGCCCCCAACATGCGAATAGTCCCCTCACCCTTTTGTCCCCCCCTCTTACCTGCCCCCCCCCTTTTTTGTGTCCAGTCTCGTGCCTATTTGCGTCTGTCCTGTCTGTCGTTTGCTTTTTCTCCGGTATCAGGTTAATTTGTTTTATCTTGGGCCTTTTTTATAATGACCGTTATTGACGCTTTTTGCTTTGGTTTAGCTTCACCATTGATCATTGAGCTTATGATGTGTACCGTTTAACAGACTTTCTTTCCTGTAATGTTCCTTTCTAAGTAAAAAATACTTTAATAAAAATACATTTACAAAAAAAAAAAAAACCTATGGAGAAATATTGACCAATCAAAATCAAAGGCGGGACAGTTTAAAATACAGTAAAAATGCAGAAAAGAGCTGATTGGCTGAGCTAGCGGGGGCTTGGCTAGCCCAGCCAATCAGAGCGCGAGCTACTTCTCAGATTGTAGTCTATGGAGAGATCGGCGCAATGCAATCTCGGCTCTCAGCGCTGTGCGGCATGGAGTATGAATAAAAAAATCATTTTTATTAAGTGTAAAACATTATCAGATAAAGCGCTGAAACCTTCTCTAAAAATAAATCAGTTTAATCCCTAGCAACGCATTTGTCGCCGAGATCGGCGCTACATAAGGAATTGCAATATAGAGAATTGCCAGGAAATACAGTAATTCAAATTGTTTTAAGCTTTTGATTGGTCGGCCCTAAACCAGCCAATCAGAAAAGGAGCGACAGTGCCCATACTAACCTATGGAGGAGTATTGACCAATCAGAATAGGAGCGACAGGGACCCATTCTAAAACCCATGGAGAAAATTTTACTAATCATATCAAAGGCGGGACAGTTCAAAATACAGTAAAAAGGCAGAAAAGAGCTGATTGGTTGAGCTAGCGGGGGTCGTCCAGCTTAGCCAATCAGGGGGCCGAGCTACTTTCTCATACAGTTCTATGGGGAAAAGAAATGCAGAGCGAGCTCTGTTTGTGATTGGCTCATTTAAAAGAGGCGCGGATATTTGGACCAATGGGAGAGCAAGCGACGCTCTTATGGGTTTTCTAATGCAATTTGGAATAAAACTGTACATGGCCAAAAACAAAAAGATAAGACTACAGAAGTTGTCCCAAAGTGTATATAAAATAACAATAGCTCAGCCAAATCAGCTCTTTTCCTGAATTTTTTTTTACTGTATTTTAAACTGTCCCGCCTTTGATTTTTGATTGGTCAATGATTCTCCATAGGTTTTTTTTTTTTTTTTTAACTGTTTTTTTTTTAAAAATTTTTTTTTTTTACTTAAAAAAACCTTTAAACAAATTAAAATGGGTCTTTTGTCCCCCCCTTTTCCCTGATTGGGTCAATATTTCCTCCAAAGGTTAAATTTTCCCACTGTCGCCCCCCTATTCGGTTTTGGTTTTGGTTTTTTTCCGCCCAAATGAAAAGACTAAAAAAAAATTTTGGGAATTACTGTTTTTTCCCCCGGAAATTTCCCTCTATACTGCCTTTTCCTAAATGTAGCGCCGTTTCCCCGGCGAAAAATGCGCGTTAGGGATTTAATTGATTTTTTTTTAATAGAATTTCCAGCCCTTTAAATTAGAAAATTTTTTTACATTTTAAAAAAAATTATTTTTTTAAAAACTCCATGCCGCAGGGCTCTGAGAGACGAAAAAATTAAATTGCCCGCGATCTCTCTTAGACACAAAGGGGAAAAAGTATTTCGCACTCTAAAATTGGCGGGGAAAAAACCCCAAGCCCCCCCTAGTTAAAAACCAATCACCCTTTTTAAAACCCATTTTTAAATGAAATTTTAAACCCTGTCCTGCCTTTAAAATTTTAAATTGGCCCCAAACTTCCCCATTTTTTTAAAATGGTTCATGCCCCGCTCCCAATTCTGATTTTGGTTTTTTTCTGCCGCCCAAAATGAGAAAAAGTTTACAAAAATTTTTTAAAATTATTTGTATTTCCCGGCAATTTCAAATACCCAAAAATCGGGATTTTAGCGCTGTTTTTTAAATTTTTGGAAAGTGTTTTTAAATTTAGGGTTTTTTTTTTAAAGTAGGTTTGAGCTCTTTTTCTGATAATTTTTTCCCACCTTTATAAAGGGCGATTTTTTTGATTCAACTCCCAGGGTCATTTTTAAAATGTTTTTTTCCTCGTCATTTCCACCCCTGTCTCGAATGGGAAATACATTTGAGGTACAGCCCCCGCATTTGCCCTAAGTCCCCGAAACTGAGCCCCACAAAATTTGGTGAGGCACGGGGAATTTTTCCCCCCCCGGCATTTATAAACCCCCGCACCTCCTCGGGAGGGCGAATTTTTGGCGCGCCCCGCACTGCCCCCCATGTCCCCCACTGCTCCCCCCAACCCCGGGCGAGGCGCACGGATTTTAAACTTGAAAATGAAAGGAGCATTTAACCTCGGGGGGGGCAAAACTTAGGGGGCAGCCCCGGGGCACTGGGGCCCAAAGTCCGGGCACTCCCCCCCAAACACTGGCGAGGGGGGGGCCCGGACTTTTACATAGAAAGTTATGAAGGGGGGGGGGGGGGGGCCCCTCCGGCGCCGCCCATAAACCCCAGGCCAAAATTTTTCCCCCGGAAAACTGGGGGAGAGGTGCCCCCCCCCAAAGTGGGGGGTTTTTCCATAAAAGTCCCCCCATTGTGTTTATGGGCATTTTAAAAAAACCCAACTTTCAACCGCTTTTTTTTCTATATATTTGGGACCAAAGATTTGGGTGGCCCCAAAAAGGGGCTAAACCCCTATACTGTATGGTGGAAGGGGGTGGGGGCATCAACCTAAATTTCTCTCGAATTTTTTTCTGTATCAAAGTGTGAAAAGGGATATTCCCCCTTCATTGACCGGGGCTGCTTTTGGGCCGATCAACATAACAGATTTTTTTCCCATAATTTGCATCTTACACTCTAAATTTAAATGCTATGCCCTACCCCAGCATGGAAATTTTTAAGAGATGGGCAAAATTTCCAAAAATTCGTTTCAATCATTTTCCCCAAAATTTTTTTCCGCCAAAAAAAAAATTGGGTTTTCAAATTTAAACTTTCCGGGGAATAAATTTCGCTTTTAAAAAAAGAAAGCTATTTCCAGGCTGCACAGGGGCCTGCAGGGGCTGTAGAACGGTCCCCATGCTTTAAATATGAAAGGGGGAACCCTTTGGTTTGGCCCTTCATAAAATTTGTTGTGTTTTTATTTATGAAAAACCGCAAAATGACTGCCCCCGGGCCTTAGAATTCGTTCATAAAAAAATTCCCGGGGCACTTAAGGGGGAAAAACGCCCAAAAAAAACTAAAAGCCGGAATGTAGCCGAAAAATTTCATGCCCCCCCAAAACCGGGAAAAAAAAAAACAAACCGAGAGCTCTTTTTGGCAACATTAGGGGACAGAGTGTGGGGGTGACGGCGGCAGCCCACAGCACATAAGTCGGGCTTTGGCACAAGGGCCCCTTTCGGGGAGGGGGAAAAAAAGGGGGAAGCCAAACAAAATGGCACAATGACTGGGGAGCGGGGGGTTCCCCCAACGGCAGCAGCATGGGGTAAAGACAGTGGCACAATGACACAATGGGAGGAAACGGAAAGCAGCCACCAGAGCAGCATAGTCAGAAAGGGGGCAAAATTTGACTTTTTCTGGGGGTTGGAAAAAACAGGAGGAACCAAACAGAATGGCCCCCAAAGACAAAAGGGGGGGGAGGCCCACGGGGGGCAGCGGGGAAAAAAAGGTGGGGCAGTGGCAAAAAGACTTTTCCTGGGGGGAAAAAACGGGAGGAACCCCACAAAATTTGGCAAAAATGACGGGAGAGGGGGAGTTAAACGGGGGCAGCAAAATGAGGTAAGAAAAGTGGCACAATAAACACGGGTGTGGGGGAAACAGGGCCAGCACCCCCCACGCAGCACATGATTTCCCAGGCTTTGGGGCCAAAAATTGACTTCTGGGGGTTGGAAAAAACAGGAGGAAGCCCACAAAAAGGCCCCAAATTACTGAGGGGCGGGGGTCACGGGGGCAGCAGCAATGGGGCAGGCATGGCACAATAAACCTTTCCCTGGGGGTTTTGGCAAAAAAAGGGGGAAAGCCCCAGAAGGGCCCAAAAAAGACGAGAGGGGAAGGGCCCAACGGCGGCAGCAGCATGGGGTCGGGGCCCCCTTGGCACAAAAATTTTCTGGAGGGGGCAAAAAAAAAAAAGGAAAAGCCACAAAATGGCAAAAAGACTGAGGGGGAGGTCAGGGGGAAACGTAAAAGAGGTCGGGCCAGGGGCACAATGACATTCTGGAGGTGGCAAAACAGGAGAAGCCACGGGAGTGGCAAAAAAGGCCCTGAGACCCGGATTTCAGGGGCGCAGCAGAAAGGGTCAGCATTGGCACAAAGCCTTTCTGGGGGTTTGGGCAAAACGGAGGAAGCCACAAAAAGGGGGAAACAATGACTAGAAGCGAAGGCCCCCGGCTTTTAGCAGCATGAGGTCAGACAGTGGCACAATAAACACAGTTTTGGAGGACCGGGCCAACCCACCACACAGCAGCATTAGGCCCCAGGCGGGGGGGCACAATTACTTTTCGGGGATTGGCAAAACAGGAAAAAAGCCACAAAATTTGGCAAAATTTACTGAGAGCGGAGGTCCCCGGCGGCACCCGCTTTAAGCCCGGGCAGTGGCACTTTGAAAAATTCGGGAGGGGGCAAAACAGGGGGAAAACCCAAAACAAAAAGGGCAAAAATGACTGAGAGGGGAGGTCATTTGCGGCAAAAGAAAGGTCAGGCAGAACACAATGACATTCTGGGGGGTAAAAAACAGGAGGAACCACAAAGTGGAAAATAAAATTTGGGGAGCGGGGGTCACGGCGGAAAAGCAGCATGGGGCCCAGGCAGTGGCCCCTTTCCCCACAGTGTGGAGGCCCATGGCACACCACAAAAGCAGCAGAGGGCAGACAGGGCACAATGAAAAATTTTCTGGAGGGGGGCAAAAAAAGGAGTGGGCCCACAGAGTTCCCAAAAATTTCCCAGAGTTTTTGCGGTAAAACGGCGGAAAGGAGAAACCCAGCATGAGGTTAAGAGTGGCAAAATTTAAAACTTTTTGGGGAAATTTCAGGGCAACACAACAGCAGAAAGCAGCTTTGAGGTCAAAGAGGGGGGCAAAAAATGACAGAGTGTTTGAGGTGGGTTTTCAATACCACCCCCTGGAAAAGAGGGTTGGTAGGCAGATGGGAAACGGCAGCAAATGTTTGGGCCATCAGGGGGGTTTGGCGGCATCAGAATATGGCTGGGGAAAGGTATTTTTAACCCAGACGGGATGCCTAAGCCCATTGGTGTGGGGGGAAAATCCGGCCGAGTCCACGCCTAAATTCATCTTGAAAAAGGTCAGTCTTTCCACATTTCCCAGGGAAACAAGCGGGGTTCCCCTTTGGGGGAAAACGATGGCCCCCCGCATTGAAGGGGGCCCAACAAATTTTTTAGGGGAGGATTTCTCTAAAGAAATTTTTTTTTGCCCTTCCCCCCCTCAATGCGGGGAAAAAGGCCCCCCCTTTTTTGGCCCCTTTTTAATCGAGGGTCCAAAGGGGGGAAAAGCCAGAAGTCATCCCTCTCCCGGGATGCTGACTATTTGGTTTTCACTACCACAAATAACATCCCTGGGGGCCCCATCTGAAACAAGGACTCCGAGGGTTTTCCCTCCTCCATTTCCACGTAACGCCAGGGTTGCTTGGGGGTCCATCTGCCCGTTTTCCCTCATCCCCCCACCTCCTCCAGTTTCTCCTCCCCCCTCCTCTCTTGTAAATCGGGGTTTAGAAAAACCACTAAATTTCACCAAAACAATGCTTTTTTGCTCCAATTTCCCCCCTCCCCTCCTCCCCCCCATTTCATCCCCCCCGGGCCCTAAAGGGGGCCACGAGAATTTTGTCCCCACGTCTCGAGTCCCCCGCCCAGACAAAATTTTTTAAAGCATCTTTTTTCCAGGACATTAAGTTGGTGGAATAAAACTTTATTCATCCCTTAGTCCCTGGCGACTGAAAAATAACGCCCCCCCCTCGAATGGCCTCAACAAACGGCGGTGTAAAAGCTTTACTGCCACTGGCTGAAAAACAAATTACAAAAGGGAAAGTATTTCGTCTGCCTGGATCATCAAAAAATTTTTTAATTTGGCCCTTTCTCTGTTCATAACAGTGGGCCCAACCCAGGGTTTTGGCTGGAATTCCAGGGGGTTTTGGAAAAAATTGGGCAAAAAAAGGGTGTGTTGGGGGAGGCCGTTTCTGCCCGCTGAAACCCTCAGGAGGGTGTTCCTGGCTTTGAAACAAATGGAAAAAAGTGTTTTTCACTTTTTTCCGGGCCCATTTTCCAAATGCCCCTTGAAAAAAACGGTGGAAAAAATTTCAGGAATTTTTTTCACAACCAGTTTTTGAAAAAGGGTGCCCCCAATTGCAGGCCCGCTTTGGACCTTTCCCCCCCTTCCGGTGCACCCGGGGACCCCAAATTTTTCCTCCCATTGCCCCCCTTTTCACCTTGGTTCCGATTTGCATTTGGGGCGCGGAGAAACCCCACACATCTTTTTTCTTGCTGATGACGGGGAGCAGTTTCCCCCCTGTTGATTTTTGTTCCCGGGGGAAAGGGCCGGGTGTAAAAACTGGGGTGGAAACCGCTGTCCCCCTACAAAAGGGGGAATAAAGGGGCATTACTTTTTTGGAGGCTGAGATGGTGGGGGTGGTGGGGAAAAGGAGGAGGAGGCGGCTTTGGGCGAAAGGTGCAGCAGTTTAAACAACGGGGGAGGAGAAAGGGCGTCCCCTGTCCAATTTTTTTGTTTTGTCCCTGGGGCAGGAAGCAAATTACCCATTTCCCCTTAAAGGAAAATTTTACTGGCCTGACCTTAGTTAAAGCTCCAAAACCCACCTCCCCGTGCCCCTTGGAACAAACCGATAACTCAAACTGACCCACCTTTGTTCAAACATTTTTTGGGAAAGTCCCAATTTTACGGGCCTTTTTTGGAAAAAAAATTTTAGGGGTTTTTGGGAACCTCCTTTCTCAGCTCGCAAAAGCCATTATTTTCTCTAAAGGTGGCAGAGTCCCACCTTTTGGAAAAGGGGGGGGGACTGCAAAAAACCAACAATTTTGGCCCCAGGAGCAAGGGTCACCCTCCCCTGCACCTTGGGAGGGTTTTGGAACCCATACTTTTTTCTCTTTGAAAATTCCCCCGCGCTAAACGACTCCCTTGGCGCCTTTATTAGCGGGAGCAGGAGCATTTGGCCCCGGGGAAAATGTGTCAAAGAAAAAAACTCCCTTCTCAGAGGTTTTTAGGGCCTTGACTGGCTGAAATTTTGGCATGCGTGCCCACTGGGCTCTTGCTTTTTGCTGGGGGCGGCAAAAGGACCACCACATCGGAGCCACTTTTCCCCCCCCACCCACCGGTTTTTACCGCATGTTTTTACGCAGGGCCGGGTGCCAACGTTTAAGCTCCCCGGGCCCCCGCTTCAATTTTTCCTGCCCACAGTTTTCAAACATAAAACCCCATTTTGGGTTTCCCCCGTGGGGTCTTAGCAACGAATTTCCACACCCCCCGGTTTTGGGATTGTACCGAAAACCCTTTTCCCCAAACTGAGGGGCCCTACTGCCCCCCCTGCCTTTTCGCTGGGGCCCCTTTGCCCCAACTTTTTTTTGGACCTGCAAAGGGGGGTTTTTTTTACCCCTTGGCCCCCTTTGGCTCCCGACCTCAAAAACTGCTGCTATCCGGGCGGGACCAAAAGGCCAAAACACCCATTTGGTTGGCTCCCGCCTCCCCTAAACGCACAACCTACGCCCTTTTCTCCTGACGAAGGGAAGCCCGGTTGGGGCCTCCCCCCGGGCCCCCCAAAGTGGGGGTCCCTACATCATAAACTATTTTTTTTCATCGCCCAAAATTTTGAGTCCTCATCCCCGGGCCCCTTGGTATGGGGAAAGGCTGACCCCCCCACAACATGACCCCCAGCCACTCTCCACATCTATACTTTCCCGGGCCTGCTGCAAGAAGCAGGGGATATTGGCCCCATTTTTTCCGTTCCCCAAGTAGCTGGACTGCCCCCCCCAAAAATTTTCATCCCGCTATATGGGTGGGCGCTACCCCCAGACCACATATAAAAAATCTCGGGGCGGGGGGGAAACCCGGGTAGGACAAGGGGGGTTAGGACATTGAGGGGCCCTGACCCGCCCCCCGGGCCATCCCCAACCCAAAGGGTTTGTGCCCTGGGGGTTTTCCCCCCCCGCTCTTGGCGGGGGGTTTTTTTAAAGGGGTCTTTCGGGGAGGAAGGGGATGCCCCCTAGTAAACCAATCAAGAACCCTTTGGGGTTTTGCGGGAAACAACACAGGGCCGTTTAGATCCCCCGCGGCAGTTTTTGGCCTCGACCGGGGTAAACCCCGGGCTGCATTTTCCCCTTGCTTTTTGCTGGGACCGGGGCCCCTTTTTGCAGGAATTTTTTGTCCCCACTGCCACTCCCAGTGCAGACCTTTCCCAAATTTCTCTGCCCCCCTGACATATTTGGTTTTTTTCTAAAAGGGTACAGACACTGTTTTAATGATGAAAACTTTTATATGATAAATATAACACCCTTTTTTTTTTGACCCCAAAAATAAACCCCCATTAACAAGCAGGGGTAACCCTTTGAATATAAATTGCGCTCCACAAAGGGAAAAAGGAAAAAAAATTTACTTGAAATGTGCCCTTTTAAAAAAACACGGGTGTGTTTTTTACAAAATGAAAAAAGCACAAACAGGCAAAATTTAAACCCCTTGGGGAAAGGGAATTTAAAGGCTAAAAAGGAAAAATTAATATTTTTGGGCTTTGAAAAAAAACGGTTTTTTTTTTGTCAGCACCCCAGCAAAACAATGCTTAATTAACCCCTGATTTTAAATTTTTCCAAAAAAATTGGCCCCAAAAACGGGAGTTTTTAAAGCTTGTTAAAATTTTGCTTGTTTTCTAACCCCAAACACAACAAAGAAAAAATATTTTTTAAAAATTAACCTTTGCTTTTTAATTAGGCTACAGGAAAAATGTATATTTTTTTTTGGTTTTGAAAAAAAAAAGGGGTTTTATTTTTTTTCAGCACACCAAAAAAAACAACCTTAAATTTAAAACCCCTGGATGAAAATTTTGCGCAATAGAATTTAAGCAGCCCCAAAAAATGAAGTGGAAATTTGTTTTTGTAAAAAGGGCTTTTTTCCTTTAAAATTAAAACAACGGGAAACTGGTTTAACCCCCTTTTGAAAAAAAAAAACATTTTTTTATGGAGGCCGGGGTTCTTTTTGTTTTAACAAGGGGGGCCCTGAAAACCCCACGAAATCCTATATAAAAAAATCAATTTTTCATAAGGGGGCAAACACCGGGGAAAGCCCCCTTCCCCTGATCAGTACGGGTGAGAGGTTTATGAGCCCCCAGGGGCGCGCCCGGATTTAATATAGGGGCGGTGACGTCACAGAATCCCGCCGGTCCCCCTTTTGGGTTTTTCACCTCTGCACATGTCTTTCGGCAATCCCCTTTTCTCCTCCAGAGTGCTTTGCCCCATGTAGGCATGGGGCCCGAAGCCATTTTATCAACAAAAAACCCCCACCCCCTTCCCTTGTTCACCCCAATTTAACCCCCAAAGTTCGCCCTTTCTTTTTCCAAACCGAATTTTCCCCCCTAAAATTTCCCTAAAAAAGAATTCCCCCTTCTTTTAGAATAAATTTTCCGCCCTCTTTTTAGTAAAAATTGTTTTGGGATTTTCTGTGGATTCAGTTTTTTAAACGCCCAAAAACCCCGACATTTAAAAAACCATTTCTGGCATAAAAAAAAAATAGAAAACTTGCGGTGAAATAACACAGCAACAGATTTTTTACGATTGAATTTTAAAACATGTTGAATATTCCATCCGGATTTGTAAATCCGAAAATGAACCGCGGTTTTAGCACAAATCTGTGCCAAAAACTGCGACCCAGCAATGTTAAGATGCCGTCGGATTTTGGACAGCATTTTAACATTTACTGTGTAGACATAAACAAAGAGACAATGATCCCTCAATAAATCTGAGACAGAATGACACCTTCATTTGTCAAAAGTGCAGTAATGACTTACTGCACAACACTAATGTGTGCTTCCTGCTCCAACATTTTGATTACAAATGACAGGAAGGGGGTGGCTGGGGAATTAGCTTGCACTACTAATAACAGGTGCAAACATGCATGTGTTTGTCCAACGAGTCATATCCATCTTGTACTCTTTATAACAATAGAGCATGAAAATTCCAGTTTTTATGTAATTAAAAACCTTGTATTTAAAGGGAAAAATAAACAGCCATTTAATTCCTTTATAAAAAAAATCAGGCATTGTATTCAAGCTGATTAGTGTTGGTGTGAGACATGCCTTACTTTAGTGCATTGGTGAGGGAATGATGCCAGTCACACACTATTGGATTTTAACTGTTTGACAGTTGCCTTTTGTACAGGAAAGTGGCTAACTGAAGAGAGTTTTAATGTACATATATATATATCAATGATGAAGCCATTAAGTGCTCCCTAACACAGATACACAGTATGGTGGGCAGTAGCCTATTTAGAAATGTATATGTGCATGGGGATGATGGAAACTGGAAATAAACATTATAAATTAAAGTGCTAGCCTTTGGACAAAAAAGGGGAAGGGCGGCGGTGAATAAAATAATTAGTGTTTATTTGACAAGGACAATAGGGGTAGTAGGTTAAAATGTAAACATTAAAAATGGAGACAAAAAGTCGTTGGACAAAAAAAAGCTTACCCACCTATTGCTGTAAGAAAATGGCTCTAGTTCTTTATGCAATTTCATTTACAGCAATAACAGGAAAGTAAGGGAAGACCAATTTTATTTTTTTTAGTTGATTAACTTTTTTCAATTGCCAACTATTATCAAGATAGTCCTCTTAAAAACGTGAGGTAGTGTTGCTCAATTAGGTCTGTGTCCAGTTCTCTGCTGTTCAGCTGAATTTGCAAAAATGTTTGGGAGGTCAGTGTGTGGGTGTGTACATGGGGTAATTGCATTGGTTTCTGCTCTATGCATAGCTAATGGGAGTGGACAGTGTGCTAAGCTTTGATTAAAAGTGATCAGCAGCCAGTAGAGATGCCTTAAGACTGAGGTCATGTCTTTGCGGAAGGAGCTGGGCAGTCTCTGGTATCACTTTCTTGCACTTCCGGCCATGGTACATGTATTCTGAATATCCTGTTGCAAGAATTGGTAATGTGTACTCTCAGAAGGGTATATGCTAGTAAATACAGTGACTGAAGAGGATGAGGGTGCTGCATAGACAGCACCCTTATACAGCTTTTGGTTCCAGTAGGGTGGCTCTGTGTTCACCTTTTTTTATTTTAGCTTTCTGGGTTCCTTCTGTTGGTATAGCAATTGTTTTGTTTATGACAGAATTTCAGCACAAGCAGAAGCTGTTCATGTCCCTCTCTCAATCTTCTCTTTCACATTTATGGTGCTCAGAAAGTGTTGGCACCGGGGATGAAACAGTAGGAATCAGATCCCATATCTTTATCCATCTAGATGCCACCATCAATAGCAAATCCTGGGTGCCAATAGCTGCCATGGCAGCTTAAGGACAACGTTTCCAGGTCTGCGATGTACAGAAGCCTATTAGGTCCCAACAAAGACAGGATCTAAAAGGCTGCCTGTCATAGGCAAAATACTAGTAATAGTATTTCAGTAATGTTACATGATCTAGTCTAGTTCCATTGTGGGACAAAAGAAAAACAAACAAGAAAGGTAGAATACATTCAACTTTAAATTGTTAAAACAACATAAATAGAAATAAACTTCCCCAACTCCAACACTTACAGTAATCCTACACCAACCCTAAATCTACCCCAACCTTAACTCTAACCCTAGTCCTACCCCAAATCAAGCCCTAAATCTATCTAAATGCTTATCCCATCCAAACTTCAACTCTAACCATAACCCTACATCTTTTCCAACCTAAACTCTACCCCATTTCCATACCAAACCCTAACCCACCAACTACCCTATTGTTAACTCTAATCCAACTCCATATATAACCCTGAGCCTATATAAATTCTAACCCTACCCTAACCCTAAATTCATCCATAATCCAACCCCAATTTAAACCCTTACCCTACTTAAACCCTAAACTAACCCTACCCAACCTCCAAACCTAACCCACTAAATAAACCCCAACTTAACACAGACCTTTTCCCTAACTCTAAACCTAACCCTCTCCATTTTTTCACTTTGCGCTACAGCATCATTGTCTGCGAGTCTGCGACCAATAGCTTTTTTGTTTCTTTTCATCTATGGACCAGAGTGAGACTTCATTTGTTGCGAGCCGAAGTGTAGTTCTTATTGGAATTTTGGAATGTATGCAACTTTTTGATCATTTTTTAATCCAACTATTTGGGGACTTGAAATGACAAAAAAAACTGCAATTTTGGCATTTGGAATTTTTTTTTTATGGTGTTCAACATACAGGATAAATGATGTTATATTTTAATAGATCAAAATTTTACAGCTACTTCTTTACTAGGGATGAGCAATTATAATCGACAAAGTTGAAATCGCCACGATTTTTAAGCTGATCGGAAATTTCCAATCACGTGATATTTTAGGTGACAATCTGCAGATAATCTATTACTATCGCTCCATTTTCGGCGCTTCCTGTCATTTTGGCGGCCAGCAAAACAGCTTAGAGCATAAAGCAGGATGAGCTGGGTGTGCGACGTCATGACTGTGATATAAAGAGAAGAAAACAAAACAAAAAAGGGGGCGCACAATAGTGAAGACCGTAAGAAAAAGAGAACAGCTGAAATATAGGTAAATATGCTGACCTTATGAGGTTGCGCTCCTATTTTAGAGGCACAACTCTCATATGCGCTTGCAGGGCTTTGTGGTGCCGTAGCCCTTAACACGGCAGCCGCTGGTCTCGTATATTCCGGGGTTCGGAAGAATGCCGGATAGGTCTGGAAAAGAAATAAAATGGCGGACCCGGCGCACGTGGAGTTTGGCATGGTCTGCCATTTTATTTCTTGTCATGACTGTGATGTGTATGGTTGTCACTGGCTGGAAAAATCACATGACCGCGTTTTGCATAGAACAGCGTTTTCTGTTCAGCATCAGTCTTTCAGTGTCTAACACTAGAGCAAGACGTGTGCTGCGTGTCTCTCAATACAGCTCAGCTCAGAGACACAGTTCTTATCTTTATTCATACAGACAACTATGCTTTTAGCTGTGAACATTAGAATATAGGTAGATTAAAGAATTTCATTTCTTATTTAGTTAGACAGAGACTTTTAAAGAAGCATCTAGTGCTGTCCAGCCGTGGGGTGGGGAGTGGGGGGGGGCGGATGGACAGACAGGCTTTGGAAAGGAGGGTGTATATTGTGTAGCCCAGACTCTGCTTTGAACCTGAATTGAAATGTCATTTTTTTACCACTTTGTGGCCAGCACACCTTGCAGATGAGGTGAAATTGTACCTTTTATTTTGTGCGTTCCAGTTTTTTTCAAATAGCCACCTTGTACTTAAATTTGGATACAGAAATTTTATAGTAACTGTTGGTGTATTTCATTGGTGCAAAACCCACCTTTTGTTATCCGTATAACTTTTAAGTAGCTGTATTGCACTTTAGTGAGGTACAGTTTTGTTCAAAGAGCCACGTTGTATTTAAATTTGGATACAGAAATTATCTAGTAACTGTTGGTGTATTTCATTGGTGCAAAAACCACCTTTTCGGTATCGTATACCTTCTAAATAGCTGTATTGCACTTTGGTGCGGTCCAGTTTTGTTCAAATAGCCACCTTGTACTTAAATTTGGATACAGAAATTTTGTAGTAACTGTTCTCGTTTGTCATTGCTGCAAAAAACGCAATTTCTCATCTGTGTAACTTTTGAATAGTGTTATCGCGCTCTTTGAATCTCAGTTTGGCGCAGATAGCACATTTGTATGATAGTTTGTTGAAAACTATCAATTCCTAGTCCTACTGGGCAGTTGTAAATCCCTGGGACGGAAGGAAGAACACTGTTGATTTTGTCTTACGGTTCTTCCACTAGACCGCATTTCACAGGTATTCAATAGAAACAATTCTGTTTCTAATCCTAGTTGGCTGTTGCAAATTAGAGGGTTTTAAGAATATCTGTGATTTGCTGTCTTTGAATTAGAGACTGTCAAAAACTATTCCATATCTTTTTAAATTTATTTATTTCTGAACATGGAGCGAAATGCAGGTGGTAAGCGAGCAAAGAGGGGTGTAGGACATGGAGGTAGACGTACGAGAGAAGGTGCTCCTTCCAGTGCTGGTGACTACACGCAAGCCAGCGGATCTTCGGTCACAGGACCGTCAGGCCTGTCATCGCTGGGTCGATGCCCTGTGAATCTCAGTAGCGAACAGCGTCGCCAATCTGTTCTTCAGTGGTTAATGCAACCTTCATCCAGCAGTCTTACCTCCTCGTCCTCCCAGTCACGGGCACTCCGGCTCTGCTAGTTGAACCTGCGTGATCCATGTTTACAGCTTCACCTGCCTTGATCAGTAATTTCCTTCAACCCACTTGAATGCAGGATTTTCAGACAGGCCTCGTTGACCTACTGGGGACATCTGTTTCGTTTGCTTCACATTCTAATGTCACGGTGGAAACAAGTCACCAGTAGAATGGCAACTAGCTCTAGCAGCAGCAGTATTGGAAAACTAGTTGTTTTTAATATAGTTTATTTCTTATTACGAAATTTTCTGCTGAAGGTCCATAAGGGCACCTGTACGGGTTTTTGGGTCATGCTGCATTACAGAATATGGATAGTCAATGTCCATTGCACTAAAATACTGCTTCAAAGACTACTTTCTTCTGGCACTTTTTAATCTTTGGGTCATGCAGGTTTGAGGGTCATGCTGCGGTACAGGACAGGTATAGTCAATGTCCAGTTCAACTAAAATGGTGGTTCAAAGACTCCTTTTTCCGGCACTTTTTAATCTGTGGGTCAGACAGGTTTAATGGTCATAATGAGATCCAGGACAGGTATAGTCAATGTCCAGTTCAACTAAAATTGTGGTTGAAAGACTACTTTTTATGGCACTTTTTAATTTGTGGGTCATGCAGGTTTAAGGGTCATGCTGTGGTTCAAGACAGGGATAGTGAATAGTCTGTCAGTTTTTTTCTTTGACTCTTGTTGCATAATTGTCTTGCCTAAGATGTAGCACGTATCCAGTTTACTGTTGTGGATGTTAATTCCAGCTTCTCCAGCCCTGTTTGGGTGTAAGAATGAAGGTGTTGTTCCTTTCCCATAGACTTTATTGGTCATCGTCGATAATATGTTATCGACTATCGGATATCGTCATGATAATTGCCGATATCAACTATCGAATCGATAATGATAGTTGACACAATCGCTCATCACTAATTATGAGATCACAGTTCATACGTACACGATGAATTTGTTCAAGTGATGATGATTATTTGATACACATGAATAAGCTAATCGAAAAGTTTTCTGCTAGAGGATATGATAAAAAAGAACTTAAAAAGATAGGCATGGAGATATGTTTAACACCTAGAAAAGAATTTTTGAAAATCAAATAAAAAAGAAAAAATAATACTTTTATATTCATGTCTACGTTTGATCGACATGCAGGTATTGTAAAGCAGGCGATTCAAAAGCACTGGAAAGTGCTTCAATCGGATCCTAAATTTGGGAGGTTATTCAAAAATCATCCTAAATTGATCTATTGTAAGGGTGAGACACTTGGACAACAATTGATATCCACTGATATCCAGAAAAAATCACAAGTCTTAGTACAAGATTTAAACCAACGAGGTCAGGTACATTTGCTTGCTGCAAATGTCAACATTGTTCGGCGATTATAAAAGGTGACCATATTCAGCACCCTACGAAGGGCTTTCCCATTCACATTAAAGGATTTCATACATGTGATAGTGAGGCAGCTGTATATATGCTCAAGTGCCCCTGCGGGAAAATATATGTGGGACAAACTAGCAGGGCTATTAAAATAAGGCTGAATGAGCATAAGTCTATGATTAGGCAGTATAGAGCTAAAAAGATCGATAATATAAATTTGGAGGAGGATAGAAAAGGTTTCGGTGAAACATCTGTAGCTTGTCATTTTGTGACATAAGGCCATGGGATATCTGAGTTGCGCTGGTGCGTACTACAAAAGATACATTGTAAAGAGAGCAAACACTTTCAGATAAAGCTACTCCAAAAAGAAGCCGAATGGATACATCGGCTAGAATCTCTGGCCCCTAAAGGTATTAACGAAAGTTTTAGCCTTAAAGCGTTCTTATAAAGATGTTTTTAACATGTGTGTGTAATCAATACTATATAGTGCATACGAGGGACCTTGTACGCATGCTTGAGAAAGGGGAGGGATCTCCTCAAAACGTCGCTACTCGACTAGACGCGGGCTACCCGGTCTCCAGGCGTGTCCTCATGAACTCCCGGAGGGGGTGAAGAAACAAAGGACTTTGAATCCTTGACTACACGTTAGAAAGCTGCAACGACTAAACAAGTATTCTCTTTTAACTGGATTTCTCTATTAGTGAAAGTGTTTTACGGTTTATAATAAAGTTTCTATGAAAATTAAGGATTGGCATGTTGTTATGTTTGGCTGTGATTATATAGGGTTGGAGGCCCTTATATTGCCATTCTGAAGATACTCTAAAACTACTTAGTGGCATTTCTACATTTGAAAAATAAAATCAAATACTCTGTCTGTGTATATATGATATATTCATGACTCATGAATCATCAGCACTATAGTCCTTTGTTTAAGAAACACACATATGTGGGGAACTTGCACTAAACAGGCCGATTAAAATACTTTAAAAAAAAATGGAAATATGGAAGACTCACCCACATATGGTTCTAGGTAGCTGTTGATGAGCCTGTGGGCTACAAAACTCCATGCACGGATCCCTGTCGGCCAAAACGTTATATATTATTCAAAACACTCTATAATAGTAGACTGTACTCCAGCTGAGTAAATGAGCCAATACTTTATTTTAAATTCTCATAATGGACAGAGAGTAAAAGTGCATAGCGTCGGCTGACGTGTTTCCGGTGTAACATCCTGCTGGCACCACCCATAATTAAAATGTAACATCTACTAGCCTTTCACCAAATGAAAGACAAACAAAACAAAAAAAACACATAGCAAAAACAAAACACAGACATAGAAAAAAAACACACAAAAACACACCTACTTTTCTCCTATTCCTATAGAGGAAGTATACATAGGAAAATTAACCCTTATAGGATAAATATACAAATCATGCGCTAAACGTATGTTCAATCAAATTGATGTATAATAATACATAATAATAATAAGTAGTTTTTCAGATTCATACCATATTGGAATCTGACATCTAGCTCTAGGATCCAGAAAGCCTATTGAACCCTCTATCTGATAGTCTTTTCTCAATGTTTTTTTCTCTTTGTAAAAATCGCTATCCAGTGCACAAGCCCTCCTGGCTCTGATATATTCTCCTACTGGTATAGCATTTATGTCATGGGGGCTGGTGCGGGTGCCGCGGGGCCCCGTAGCCGCCCCCCTGCCCGCAGGGGGTCTGGCGCGGGTGCCGCAGCTCCCCGCGTCCATGCCCCCGCTGCCAGTTCTCTTACCTGCCCGCGCTCCTGTGAACGCCGCTCCTGCCTGTCCCGCCCGCCGTGCGCGTACGCACTGCTTAGGGCGCGTGCACGAAGGCTGGTCTGAATTTAAAGGGCCAGTGCACCATTAATTAGTTATTGACAGCCGCTGGTCCTATATATGGAATACGCCCCCAGCAGTCTCTGCCAGATTGTTGGTGTGTGTACCTTGTCTTTAGAGAGTGTTGGAGTCCGTTTTATTACCTGTGTACCAGTCCGTTCCGCTACGTTTCCTGACTTTGCCTGTTTGCCGCCTGTCCTGACCGTCTGCCCGTCTCTGACCACGAACCTCTGCCGCCTGCCCTGACCTTCTGCCTGTTCCTGACTACCCCTCTGGCTTACGATTTTGTACCACGCCGTACCCCGGCCGCCATCGCAAGCAAGTCACGTCAGGGGTAGCGACCTGGTAGCCTCACGCCGCAGCAAGTCCATCCCGCTTTGCGGCGGGCTCTGGTGAAAACCGGGGGATACTTAGACTCCGCTCTCTGGCGTGGCTTAACTATCATCGCTTGCGGTGGTCCAATGAATCCACCGAACCCTCACAATTTATTGTATGAGCTGGATGGCAACTATCAATTTTACTTCAGTTTTCTTCAAAACTTTCTCCAGGCTCACCTGAATTTAACATTAACCTGAATTTGAAGCACACAACTAAGGATTGGTACACGTTTTAATATTGTTCAAAAGAATTTGTTCTGTGGTACTTATAACAATAAAGTATTTGTAAGCCTAACCTATTGTACACTGCCAAGTACAAGGTTGATTACATGTCTGTAGAGCTGTTCCTACAGTATGTTGTATTGGTTGACCATGAAATTTGTATCCTGATTAAATTTTTATTAGTGGTGTTCCACTGCACATTAACGAGACCGCTCCCTCACACCAAAATAACAGGACTTATTAAATATTAATAAAGCTGCTGCCTGAAGCTAAGAGAGAAATGTTCATCCTTCCGATTTACTGTTAGTTCTCACTCTGGATAAAGTTGCAAGACTAATAAGGTATATAGAAAAATATAAAATTATAAAACTGTCAGCACAAATGCTACAGAGTATATAATTCATATGTATTGTATTGACTTTCAATGGTGCGGTAGATGCAGCTACAGGTGTATATATGGGTTTAAGCATGGTATGTATCTATATTTTGCATACGCAATTTAGGAGTTATTTTCAGAGAGTGACATATTAAGTGTACATATGAACTGTTCCAACAGCCAATGGACTGAAACAGATACTGATAATAATAATAATAATAATAATAATAATAATAATAATAATGTGCTAATTTAGGGTGAAAACAAACAGGACATTTATGATTGAATTTTCAATTTAGAAAAAACCCCATTTAATAAAGCAACTTGCTGATCACAGTTCATCCACTGCTTTAATCTCTCGCAGGGTTAATGCCGGCAAAAGACATTAATCATTCTGCAACATCTATTTTTGTCCGACCACTTTTTGGCCTAAATGCCAAATGCTATGGGTGGAAGAAATCTAACAGTGTACATCACCCTGAACACACCATTCCCACCGTGAAGCATGGTGGTTGCAGTATCATGTTGTGGGGATATTTTACTTTAACAGGAAATGGGAGGCTGGCCAGAGTTGATGGGAAGATAGACGAAGCTAAATTCGGAGCAATCCTGAAGGAAAACCTGTTAGAGGCTGCAAAAGGCATGAGACTGGTTCACCTTTCAGCAGGACAATGACTCTAAACATACAACCAAAGCTACAGTGGAATAGTTTATGTCAAAGTACGGTATATTCATGTGTTAAAATGGCCCAGTCAAAGTCCAGACTTAAATCCCATTGAGAGTCTGTGGCAGGACTTGAAATTTGCTATTCACAAACGTTCTCCAACCAATCTGGCTGAGCTACAGCTATTCTGCAAAGAAGAATGGGCAAAAATTCCAGCCTCTAGCTGTATAAGGCCGTGTTCACACGGCTTATTCCCGACGGATTTGTGAGCCGTATTGAGCTCACAAATCCACCGTGAATAAGGGGTGGGATGGGGGCGGGGACGGAGCGCGGCGGGGGGGGCCGCTCCCGGCCCCAATAGACAATGCATTGTTTACAGCGCGTATGCGCCGTAAATAATGTGCATGTCACTTTCTTCCCCGCACGGTTTCCCGCCAAAGGCGGGGAGGAGCGACGGAATCCACTGTTCTCTATGAGAGCATTTGGATTACCTTTAATGACAGGTACGATTGGCGCCGTACTGCAGCGAAAACCCGGGCGCGGAGTACGGCCCCAAAACCCGGGGCCCAAATATGCCATGTGAACGAGGCCTAAAGCTGGTAGAGACATACCCCAAAAGACTTGTAGATTTCATGAAGCTAAAAGTGGTCCTACAAAGTATTGACTTAGGGGGCTGAATACTTGCTGCTTTGTGTTGGTCTGTAAATAATAAAATACATCTAAGTTTGTGACTATAACATTTTTCAACCCACTGTATCTTGGGTCAAGCATTAGGTTTTGTGTCTACAGTCATTAACAATTTATCTAAAATGTAGAATTTCTTTCTCAGTCATTAGGCTACATGGTAATAAATCATTACCAAATTATTAATTAATTTCTTACACTTTAATAAAAAATCCATGTTGTCAGATAACTTTTCATTAGATTCTTATTGGGGTCTGTACTTTACTACGTTTAAATATAAAGAGATCTTTAAAGCAGTAAATGTAAGATGAAATGCCTAACTATGCAATCAATGACCCACAAAGGACCAAAGTTGGAAGAATGACTATTATAGCATGTGCACCAGGTGCTAGGTGCTAGATTGAGTATCTGAAAATCACTTTGCCTTCCTCATTCTATTAGATATAGGAGTTGGGGAGCAAGTTGAACCTTCGCTGTAAGGAAAGTTTTACTAACACAGCAATGGTTGGACTGGTCCAACAGATGATTCTTTAATGGGTCCAGGGTCTGTCGGTGAAAACAGGTACCGATTATGATTGAATACAAAATAGTTTTCTGTAGCTTGAAAGTGAGCAAGTGCAAAGACATAGGAGACATAAGGTTTGTGCCAAGGGGGCACCAACAAGCCACACAACTTTGTCCATCGTATTCAGATACAGGGCTCGGCAGAAAACTAAATGTTTGTCTCAGGTAAAATAAATGAAAGCCCCTTTGAAATGAAGTATCTGTAATAATAATAATAGCTATACTACTAGCTATCCCAAATTATATATTATAAATACTGGTCAAACGGTAGAATCAAGCTCAGACTGGCCTACAGGGGAAACCCTTGGTGGGCCCCTGAGCATAGCAGACCTAGAGTTTATTTTAAACTCCATAATAGTGTTGAGCGATTGCGTTGGCTATCGAGATCGAGCGATAGTCGATAGTCGGCCGCTATCGATAAGGTTTTTCGATAGTGAGCATCGATTATGAGTGATTACCATTAAAGGGCCTATGGGAGAGCAACAACACCTTCATTTATTTACACCCAAACAAGGCTGGAGAAGCTGAAATTAACACCCACAACAGTTTAAATGGATAACGTGCTACATCTTAGGCAACAAAACTTAGGTTATAAAAAATCACAGAAAAAAGTCACAGACCATTCACTATCCCGTCTTGTACCACAGCATACCTTAAACCTGCATCACCCACAAATTAAAAAGTGCCAGATGGCAGTATGATTTGAACCATCATGTTACTTGAACTGGACATTGAATATCCCTGTCCTGGAACGCAGCATGAGCCCCAAACCTGCATGACCCCCACATTTAAAAAGTGCCGCAAAAAGGAGTCTTTCAACCACCATTTTAGTTGAACTGGACACTAACTATATCTGTCCTGTACCGCAGAATGGGCCATTAAACCTGTCCCGACCCACAGTTTAAAAAGTGCCAGAAAAAGGAGTCTTTCAACCCCCATTTTAGTTGAACTGGACATATACTGTCCTGTCCAGGGCCACAGTATGACCATTAAACCTGTCTGACCCCCAGATTACAAAGTGCCGGAAAAAGGATTCTTTCAACCACCATTTTAGTTTGAACTGGACATTTCCTGTGTCCACAGCAAGACCGCAGGGCCGGTGTTACAGTGGGTGTGGGTGATAGCCCAGGCTGGCGTCCGTCATCTTAAACACGCAGGTATAAAATTGCCCTGAAGGGGGTGCGAGTCGTCGTGCTTCCCAAGATGGCCACGTAACACAAGAGTCTACGGGGCCTAAGCACATGGACACGGCATACCAACTCAAATCTGGCAGTGGAAGACTCCTGACCCAGGCAAAAGGTGCGGACATCCCCGGCATCACCCAGACTGTGTAACGGCGACCCGCTCGGGTGGTCAACGGCGGACGTGAGAGAGGTTTTGAGAGGGTCCTGAGTCACCATCGCGCCGCGGCTTACCGGGAAGGCTTCGAGCGGGACTGGGATGAAAAGCCCGCGACTTGGCGGGCGGCAGCATCGTGAACGCGGACGACAGCGGGATCCCCTGGCACATACTGAAGGCACGGTGTAGCCGAGACCTCTGGTTGCAAGCAGAGACACAGACACCAGGCGGCTGCGGACCATCAGGTACCTGAGGCTCGGGGTAGCAGGCGATCCCCTTTTGAGCCGCCGGCACTATAAGTGGCTCACGCAGGGGCTTCTGTGGGGAAATATTTTCATCCCCTTGGCAACAGCTGAGGGACAGGCATACTATAACCTTGCCTTCTGGCTGGGATGTTGCAGCCCTGGCCCTGGACTCTGAGACAGATCACCGCAGGTCCAACTGTTAGGCCAAAGCTATACAACCAGGGGCTTGCCTGCGTCCTAGAGAACTACTTGTGAGCTCTACAGAATCTGTACCGTCCCTAACTTTCATCCAGCTGCCCTGACACTCGGGTGTGGGATAACAGCATACCCCCTTTTGCATGCCTCATCTACCTGTTCAACCCGAAAAGTATGGCCAACATGCCATCCTAAAGCACAAAAAAACGGCAGAGTGTACAACGCAAACTGACAGACATGTCTTCTTATCAAATCTTACCCGGGTCCAATCCCACAAGAAGACTCTGCTATGCTCTGTGTCCTTAACACTCAGTAGCAGGGCCTCTGGAGCCCTAGCTCCTCCAATAGGAGAGTCACTATTGAATCTGACCCTGAGTGATATTGGACTGGAAAGCTTACTATGAAAAACCATGTCCCACTAGAGAGGACTTAAAGGGCCTATTATGGAGGTCAGAGAAGCGTGTAAAATGTGATATTCGCCATCATAAGACAGGACCTGATGCACATGGGAGATAGGGTTGACAAATCGGTAAGAATCTCATGACCAGACACGGCCGTATATAACACAAGCCTGCATCTCACAGGAACAATCAAGCTCAAGCCCTGCGGGAGAACCTCCAAGTCATTTAGAAGACTTTGACAACCGAGGTAGAAGAAAATAACATACTTAGTTAAAGTCTGCCAGAATCCAAAGAAAAAGAGGACCTTCATTCTGTTTTTAAAGTGAGTGTTTAACACCCTATTGGGGGAACCCTCTACCAATCATATACATCTTGATAGAGTACATATCGGGCTCTGATGTCTATGGGACTTAGTCTGGCAGAAACCGAGAGATAATAATCTGTATTTGTGTTCACGAACTTCCAGATAAAGAAGAATTAAAGTCCCAAGGCCAAACTCAGGGGACGTGACATACAGAGGCACGCAGATACAGCTTTAACCTGACAAGCTTGGTCACACTCCAAAAAAGGCGCTGTTTGAGGCCGCACCTTTCACTCTCAAGGACAGTGGGATTCCATATCGAAGGGGGATTCCTTATTTTCACTGACACGACCAAAGAATGGCAGCTCCTCTGAAATGTGTGGGTTGATCCGTGCGCATGCAGATCTCCTGCCATCATTCTGTAAAGCTTGTTCTCACTACCCCCGACATTCCGGATTGGGAACTGGAGACACCAAATCCTGCTCCAGCGGCGCCAGAACTGGAGCCAGGTTCCCACAACGTCGACAGCCTTCCTTCCAGCCGGGGGTTCACCGAGGTCACCTGCAACCCTTGGAAGGTGAACAGGGATGACATCCCTCGGACGGTCTCCCTGAAATTACTTCTAAGAGTTCTTTATTTCATCCCTACTTCATTGCCGTTGATTTTGTCATGGTCTAATTGAATATACTTATCTTAAAGCGTTTTACACAGTGTCCTGCTAAACTGGAGAGAGTGCCGCCCTTCCTCTTTCCTCCTCTTTCCCTCTAACTCTGTCCTTTCCCATCCCTCCCATCTACCACCTTTTCTTCTCCTCTACCCTCCCATTTTCCCTTTTCCCTTGCCTACTATACTCCCCTCTATTACCTCACCCCTCTTCCCCCCTCTACTTCGTCCGCTTCCACGCCGTCCCCCTGTTCCCTCCTCCCTTTCCCCGCCCCCCTCCCCCCCTCCCACCTTTTTTTTTTTTCTCTTCTCCCCCTCCCCATTTTTTCTTTTTTTTTTTCTTTCCCCTTCCTTCTCTCCCCCCTCCCCCTCTCCCCCTCTTTCATCCCTTTCACTCCCTCCCACTACTTTAACCCTTTTCTCATCACTCGTTTATAGTGTTCCTATAAGGGCAGTGCTCTGGAGTTGTCCCCCATTGAAGGAGCATCTGACAAACCTCCCCCATAAAAAGCTGGCCTATAACATAGGTTTCTCTCAAATTGTGGTGGTAACCTCACCCACATTTTGAACCCTAGCTCTCCAAGCTGGCGAGCAGTCCTGGTGTCTGAATCCGGGATGCCCTGCCCCCAGGTATCACCATTCCAAAGGTTCACAATATGCTATGTAAATCTATTTCCTTAACTGTCAATCTTGTTAATGTTCCCCTCCCTGGTGTGTCATGTCTGGAACCAACGTGTCCCAAAGGCTGACTGGAGACTTAATCGGAGTCCACTAACTGACCTCCCTCATGGCTAAGTTTATATCACTCAACGTGAAGGGTCTTAACTCTGATGTCAAGAGGCGTCTCCTATACACTGAATTGAAGTCTTCCAAAGCAGATATTGTATTCATCCAGGAGACGCATTTTGACAGAGAGGGAGGTTTTTCTTTTGTTAGGGGTCTCTTCCCACATGCCTATGTTGCCTCACAAACGCGAAAGAAGGCGGGAGCGGCTATCCTGCTCTCCAGAGCGTGCCCCATCCAGATTCAACATGTCACTCTCGATCCCCATGGTAGGTATGTCATCCTCCAGGGTCTTCTGGAAGGTTCCCCGATCGTGCTGTGTAACCTATATGCGCCTAATAGTTCTCAGATTAGGTTTCTCAAACGGGTATTAGCTAAGGTATCCAAATAACTGCCGGCCTGGGTGTTAGTAGGAGGAGACTTTAATGTTTCTTTTTCAGACTCCATGGACAGACTGCAGGTTAAGAACACCCCATTGTCACGGACGCAGAGGGGTCTCTCTAGGGAATTTCGCAAGCTTATTCGTTCCCATGCACTATTCGACCTCTGGCGGGTACACCATCCCACAGGTAGGGCATTTTCATTTTACTCCCCGCCCCACGGGTCACACACCCGTATAGACTATTTTTTTGGGAATATTTTGACTTTGAGAAAAACTGCTGAAGCAGATATGGGTGTTATAACATGGTCGGACCATGCTCCGGTGACCCTTACCCTGGATCTCGGGCGGGTGGGCAGTAGGAAATGCCATTGGCGGTTAAATGAGAGCCTTCTCAAAAAATTGGAATTAAGGGAAGAGGTGAGGTCTTGCCTCACGGAGTATTTTGCAGCTAATGAGGGTTTGGTGACTTCCATAGCTACACTGTGGGAGGCCCATAAGGCGGTGGTCAGGGGATGCTGCATGGCCCTGGGCTCCCGTATTAAAAAAGATAGAGGAGCGTGGATGGAAACGCTTATGCAGCAGTCAAAGGACCTGGAAACTAGACTGCAAAATAGGCCTTCCAGAACACTCCTCCGCCGCCTAGTGGCTGTGAGAAATCAGCTGAAATCTTTAGCATTGGACAGGACGGAGAAATTGCTGATGTACTCTAAACAGACGTTCTATGATAGAGGGAATAAACCCCATACTCTATTAGCCAGACAATTACGAAGCGAATGTGCGGGGGGTGCCCCTTAAGCCTTAAAGGACCATTCCGGTACATTAATATATGATCCAGACACAATGTCTCAGGTCTTTAGAGATTATTTTTCAGCACTCTATTCTCTACCTGATGAGCTGCGATCAAAGGCGAAATGTAGAACTGATTTGATGGCAGACTTCTTGAGTAAATGCAGCCTTCCGAAACTCCCTCCGCAGGCACTGACAGAACTTAACGCCCCAATAGTATCAGAAGAAATTGAAGGGATATTGAAAATCAGCCCAATGGTAAAACCCCGGGCCCCTAAAGGGTTTTGACATATCTATATTACCCAAACATATTTCCCCTAAAACTACCCAGAGTATATAGGGCCCATTAAAATTTCATTTTTAAAAGGGTTTCCCCTATACCAAATCCCATGTCCCACTCATAACCCACCAAACCCCAAACCAATAAAGATCTTTCCCGGGCCCCGCTTTTATAGGCCTAAACCCACTCAATTCAGACTTAAGATTTTTACTAAGCTTTTGGGCGGAACTTTACCCCCCCTGGTTTCCCCTCACTGATCCATAAAGACCAGGGGTTTTTTGTGACGGGCAGACAAGGTGCAAAACAACACCGGGAGGCCTTTTAGATTTGATAGAGATTTTTAATAGATGGGATCAATGGGCTCTTTTCCTGAGCTTAACGCAGAAAAAGCTTTGATCGCTTAAATTGGTCCTTTCTGTTAAACAATTTGGGGGGGCGTAAGGTTTGCAGGGCCCCGTATTTTAGAGGCGATACAACCTATAAAAATTAACCTACGGCCGAAATTTGGGCTACCTCATAGTATGCAACCCCCTTTAAATTTAAAAAAGGGGACTGGGCAGGCGCCCCGTTTTCCCGCTTTTATTGTAATGTCTATTAAACCCTTTTACGGCAGCAAACCGAAATAACCCAGATATCAAGGGGGGGTAGTACTAATGGGGAATTCAAACCCTATTTTTGCTGACAACACCCCCTTTGTTTTTGGAACCTTTTCCTACAACCGACATTCCCCAATCTGCACTCCCTTTTGGGGGTTTTTTTCCAAAGGGTTTGTCTGAAAAAAAATAAACCCCAAAAAAAACAAAAGGCCTTGCCTATTAACACCCCAGACTCTCAAGTGTCCCCCTCCCAACCAATTTTCCTTAAAATTTGGAAAACAGAGGCAATAAAAATCTGGGGTCCTTTTTTGAAAATTTCCTACACAGGGTTTTAGGCATAAATTTCCCCAAAATTATTCGCAAAATTAAAAAATTACTTGATAAGTGGAAATCCTTCCCCCCTCTTCGGGGTTTTGGGGAGGATTGCGTCTATAAAAATGAGGGATCCCCCCAAAACTTTTTAAACTTTTTGAAAGCCTTCCTGTCCGGGTTTCCCTTTTCGGGAGCTCAGGGCTATACAGGCGGCTGTCTTACATTTTATTTGGGCACGGAAGACCCATGGGGTTTCCCAAAAAGTTTTGCTGGCAAAAAGGCGGGGGGCGGCGGGGCCCGGCGGGGGGGACATAATTAAGTATTTTCGGGGCCGCCTTCCCCCTAAGGAAAACCCAGGGGGGTCTCCTTTTTTTTCTTATACGGTCGGGCCAGAAACCAAAAATTGTGTTAGCCCGGTACCCCCCAAATTAAACTTAAGGGAAAAATACCTCGGGGGTTCCATTTTTAAAAAGAAGCTTTGGCCCCTTGACCCTTTTCGGGAGAACACCCTGTTCCACTTTTCCTTTTTAACTTTTCCTATTAGCCGGAAGCATCCCTATGACCTTTTTCTATTTCACCCCCCTTTCCCCTTTCCCGGATGGGCCTGACGTCGTAGTTTTCAATTTTGGGGTTGGGAAAAACCCGCTTTTCAGTTTCGCAGACATAGGGGATTTTAGAAGTAGGAAATTAAAGTTTTTTTGAGGAAAAATTAAGGATTCCAAAGGTGTACCAACCAAAAATTTTACTCATACCCCCCAAAAAGGGCACTTTATGCGTCGGGTTGTTTAAAGGGGGGGAGAAGGGCTCACCTCCAATTTGCTTTGAACAGCTATGCAAGACGGGACGTCCACTAAGGGGCCATTTCCCCCACTATCATATTGTTTCTCCCAGACCCCAAAAAATCCCCGAACAAAAATAATGGATAGGTGGGAAAGGCATGGGAACAGAAAAATCCCCTGCCGGGAAAGGAAGACCATCTGGGGAAAAACCTCTAAAACATCTATCTTGCATTAAATAAGGAAAAACAATACAAGATAAATGTACCTTTTTGGGACCATAAACCCCAAAACTGATACACAAATTCCCAAACCTAAAAATGTCGGGTCCCTTTTTTGGGGGTGTCGGGAAAGGGGAGCACATCTTTTCACATCTAATTGGGGTTGTGTCACATCCACCCTTCTGGGGAGGAGTGCCAATCTCCTGCAAGGGGGTGATTTGGTCACAGCAACCCCTTTGAACCGAAGTTTTCCCCTTTTTGCTTTAAAATTGTTTTTCCCCCCACCCTATAGGAAAAACAGGGAAAAGCAGCTGGCTCTGCATATTCTAACGGCAGCCAGATGTCTAATCGCTAAAATGCTGGAAAAACCCCCCTTCCCCCCTCCCCGCGATTATCTAACACAGCGGAAAACAAATTACGCAGAAAGGAATACCTTAAAACTCCCTCAATGGGGCAGGTAAAAAATAGATTTTTTGGAAAAAATTTTGGGGGGCCCTGGATGTTTATGCTCTCCAGGCTCGGCCTAGCTTAATTGTTATTTTCTCAAGGATAAAAAAATGTTCCTTCCCCCCCCGTGGTCTTTTGTGTCCTCCCCCATTCCTTGATTGTCGTGTTTTTTTTTTTTTTTTTTCTTTTTTTTTCCCTTTTTTTTTTTCCTTTTTTGGTTGCCTTAGCCATAATGGTTATCATTGTTTTTTGTAATGTTACTTACAAAAAAACCCCAAAGGAAAACTTTTTTTAAAACCCTTTAAAAAAAATACACTCGAGGCCCATTTTTTATTGATTTTTTGGAAAAGCTGCCCGGTTAATTTACTTAGATTCCGTTTTAAAGGGGCCCCCATACTTTCAACTGGCTTTTACAGAAAAATGGAATTTAAGGAAGAAAACTTTAAACAACTGTTTTTGAAAATAAGGTACTTAGGTTTTAAATGGTTTTTTCATAAATGACAAAAAGATAAATGTCACTAAAAAATTTTAGAAATTTTATTGTGTACCCTTGCTGAATTTTGGGTTTTTTTTCAATAAAACACAGTTATACAAAAAAAATAGAGATGTTCAACCCGAAATTAACTTTTCTTGAATGGTTCGATCAACACTAAACATGATCTTTGTTTTGTCTGTATAACTTTGAGAAAGACGGATGAATCAGCTCACCAAATTGTCCATCTGGAAATCTCTGACCATGCTCCAAGATACGCACAAACTCCATGGAAGTGAAAAAACCCAAATGGTCAGCACAAGAGTATAGTAAAATAAAAGTATACATTTATTGGAGTATTACCATAAAAATATATATGGATTTAGAAACAAAAGTGCGCTGACATGTTTCCGGCGGCACAGCACCCTTAGTCATAGCAACAATTGAGTGAAAAGCAAGCCTCTCTATAGTGCAGATAATACCAATTATCAATATAACATGAAGATCACCTGAAAAGGTTTTCCTTGCTTAAAAGATATATGGTGCGCAAGAGGTGAACTCCTCTTGCAGCAGCAACACGTGTTGCAGCGTCCCCGGCAATAAAACCGGAAGGATGTAAAAGGAAGTATCAGATAGTGGAACGCAAATGTGCTTCACGGAGGATGAAAATCACTTCCTGCGCATGTTCAAACAAATGAAAAACTGGGGATTCAGCGCACAAATACAAAAAAGAGACAATAATACTAGGCACAAGAGAAGAAAGTTATTCAAAAATGTAACATAGTTTCTCTACTAGAGTTTAAACCTCTTGGAGCAATAGCATCTAATGTAAACATCCAAAAAGCCTCTCTGTCATGTAAAGTACATTCAAGATTGCCACCTCTTCTATTTTGACTGATCTTTTCAATACCTATAATTTGCAAGCCCTCTGTTCTAGAATTATGACTATCAATAGTGTTGTGAGGCATTAGATCTATTTCTTTGTGTATTGTTTTTGATGTCATATAGATGTTCCAGGAAACATATTTTAAGTTTGCGTGTGGTGCTCCCTATATATGATAAGTTGCACAAAGTGCAGCGAATCATATATACAACAAACCTTGTATTGCAATTAATATACCCAAAAATAAAAAACATCTTAGAACCATCAGAATTAAAAAATTCCTTAGTAGGACAAACATAACTACACGTCTTACAAGGGTGAGCACCACATTTAACGAAACCTTTATGTCTCAACCAAGTAGGTGTAATATTGGAAGTAGAGGGCATACCAAGGTTTTACATTTTCTAGTAACGATTTTACATCCATTTTGTACTGTATTTAATATTTCATCTTCTTTAAGAATGGGTAGGTTCTGCAAAATGACCTTACGTATTTGATCGAATTGTCGGCTATGATTTAAGACTAGGACAGGTTGTATATTTTCCTGGTTAGCAATGTGACGAGACCGATAAGAAAGAAGGTCCTCTCTGGAATAATTTTCAACTTTAGCCCTATTTAAAACCAGTTAGGGTACCCCCGGAATTTTAGCCTCTGACAAATGTTTTCTTGCTCCTGAGCAAAGCTTACATGGTCACTACAGTTTCTTTTTGCACGTATAAGCTCACCCATGGGAATAGCCCTCTTAGTGTGTTTGGTATGGAAACTGATAGTGCAGGATGGTGTTACCTGAGGTGGGTTTGCGGAAAGTAGTGGAACTAACCAAATTGTTATGTTTACCCTTTAGTGTAAGATCCAAAAAGGTTATGGAATGTGCATCACTATATGAGGTAAATTTAATTTTAAACATGTTGTTGTTTAAATAATCCACAAAGAGCGGTATGGCAGATATATCCCCTCTCCAGATGAGGAGAATATCATCTATGTATCTGCCATACCGCTCCACCTGCTCAAAAAAGGGATAAGAATCCGAAAATATATACAGGTACTCCCACTAAGATACGGTTAAATTAGCGAGGGACGGTGAGTACTTAGCACCCATAGAAACACCTTTTGTTTGGAGAAAGACATCTTTGTCATACATGGAAAAATTATGTTTCATAAGAAAAGCAGGAACCTCTAAAATGTAATAAATTAAATCTGAGGAAAAATCACTAAAGGTCTCCAAGTAGAACTGGAGTGCGGTCAGGGCAACGCGATGCAGGATGCTAATATATAGTGATTCCACATCTCAGCTGGCCCACCGAATGCCTTTATGCCATGTTTTTTCACGTAAATTAACCAATACATCTTTTGGTATCTTGGAGGTAACCCGGTACTCAGGAAACTAAGAGCTGGAGAAAAGCATCAAGCTGTTGGCAGAAGGATTCCATAAGAGAGCCGACCCCAGAGACGATCGAACGCATAGGAGGAAAAGCCACTTGCTTATGAATTTTGGGAAGGCCATACATTATGGGGCTAATAGGATGTTTATCCAACAATGAGTCCAATCGTCTCTGGTCAAGCACCGCAAGGGACACCCCTTCAGAAAGCGACGTAATACACTTGTTTTTGTATGTTTCAGTAGGATTGAATTTAAGTTTACAATAAGTAGTGGTATCACTAAGAAGTGTGAACATAGATTGATTGTAGTCACAGAAGTTCATCACAACGACTGTCCCTCCCTTGTCAGCCATTCTAATAATGATGTCTTTATTAGCTTTGAGGCTATTTAACGCATCTCGTTGAGATTTGCTAAGATTGAAATGGCTTGATTTGGGAGGGAGAGCGTCATGAATGAGCTTTAAATCACGCTCAACTAGATATTGGAAACGGTCCAATGCTGGTGTCCTGGATTGTATAGGGTAAAAATCACGATTGGAAGCAAGACATTGTTTAATCGAACCTTCTTCAATTTTAGAAATATCTTTGGCTCCCGAAAGATCCTCCAAACATAGTAAAGAAACCTGTTCACGGAAGGAAAGATTAGAATGTCATGATCATGCCCAGCAAACCCCCAGCTTTGGGCTCTGGTCGCCGGCGACGGCCGGTGGGCGAAAGCCATGGATTTTTACCTGAGGCCTTGTATTGGTTTTACCAGTGTGAACTTGGTTTGTTCCTCTGTGTGCTTGATTGACTCCTGGCCAATGCCCATGGCCAGGAATCTTCCAGTATACGTTTAGTTAACTTGGTTCCTCTTGATGGACAGCCCTGATCTCCTATCCGCTCTTGTGTTGCCTTTCTCTGTTCCCTATTTAAGGAGTCATTTCCCTTCCTGCCTTGCCTGCTATAGAGTCTGTTTCCTGCCTATAGTTCGCCTGTTTCTCCTATATTTATCCTTCTGTGCTTCTGACCTTTGCTTGAATGTCGGTTATCCTTTGTCTCACGATTTTGTACTGCGCTGCCCGTCTGTTAACTCCGCTAACTTTGCTTGTTCTGTGTTTGTTTGTCTCTGTTTCACTTGGCTCAGTATAGTCATCAGTCATCTGGTTGGGGCCGTCCTATTAATCCCTTCCCAACTTTGGACGTATGCATACGCCCTAGCGGGAAGTGACTTCCCGCAAATTGACGTATGTATATGTCCTGGCCATCGCGCGGGCTTGCGGGCAAGCCGCGCACGATCGCAACATGGAATCAGCGGTAAATTACCGCTGGCTTCATGCCACAACACCCACGGCTGGAGTGAGCTCCGGCCGCGGGTGTTTAACCCCTTAACTCCACCGATCAATTAAGAACATCGGAGCTAAATCGCAGGCAGGAGGAGGGAGCCCCTCCTACCTGCTTCAGTCGCGTTGCTGCACGAGAGTGCAGCAACGATCTCCTACCAGACTGCCCCGGGATCTGAAGATCACTTCCTGGAGCAGTCTGTGACGTCACGATGCCCACAATGCATTGTGGGCATCGTGACTGACAGTTGTCATGGCAACCAGTACATAGCAACAATGCTATGCACTGGCCTGCCTTCTAACAGCAACCTTCAGAAGATCTGAAGGTCGCTGTTATAAATCCCCTATGGGGAAAGTAAAAAGAAGTGAAAAAAAGTAAAACACAAACACAAAAAATAAAATAAAAACACGTACAACGCCCTTTTCCCCTTTACAGACGCCAAACGCCCCAAAAAAGATCAAAATTAAATAAAGTACCCATATTTGGTATCGCCGTGTGCATAACGACCTGTCCTATAAATGTGTCATATTAATTAACCCGTACGGTGAACACTGTTAAAAAAATGTTTAAAAAACAATCAAAGAATTGCGATTTTTGTTCATCCCGCTGCGCATAAAATGGAATAAAAAGCGATCAAAAACTCATATAAACACCAAAGTTGTACCAATTAAAACGTCAGTTAATCCCACAAAAAAAGTCCTTACACCTCTCTGTATATGGAAAAATAAAAAGTTATGGCTCTCAGAAGACAGCGATGCATAAAAATTGTTTTACACAATAAAAACACTTTTTTTTTTTTTTTTTTTAAAGTGCTTCAACATAAACAAACTATATATATTGGGTATCGCCGTAATTGTATCGACCCACAGAGTAAAGCTAACTTGTCATGGATACTGCACAGTGAGCACTGTTAAAAATAAAAAACACTCCTAGGATTGCAGTATTTTCATCACCCTGCCTTCCAAAAAACTGATTTAAAACTGATCAAAAAGTCTTGTCCCCAAAAAAATGATACCAATAAAAAGTCAACTTATCCCGCAAAAAATAAGCCCCTACACAGCTCTGTACACAGAAATATAAAAAAATAACATTTTTAATTTTCACAGCTTAACACTAAAAAGAAATTGTGAATCACTTGTGGGGTCTATATACTCACTGCACCCCTGGATATATTCCTTAAGGGGTGTAGTTTCCAATATGGGGTCTTTTTAGGGGAGTTTGTTAAATTTTAACACCTTAGGGCATCTGCAAACCTGAAATGGCGCCTAAATAAAATCGTAATGAAAATGAGACCCCAGAGACCAGTAGGTGCTCCTCCTATTCTGGGGCTTGTGGTTGAGCCAAATCGCGCACTAGGGCCACATATGGGATATCTCTGAAAATGGCACAGTCAATATTAAGTTGCATTTCCCTGATCACATCTACTATGTTCTTGTGCATAATGGAAAAAAAATGTAAAATCTACAAAAAAAAGTGAAATTTTGAAATTTCACCTCCACTTTGCTTTAATACCTGTGAAACACCTAATGGGTTAATAAACTTCCTAAATGCTGTTTTGAATACTTTAAGGGGTGTAGTTTCTTAGATGAAGTCACTTTATATGGGGTATCTAACATACAGGCCAATCAAAATCACATTAGAACTGGACTGGTCCCTAAAAAAATGTATATTGCAAATTTTCTTGAAAATTTGAAAATTACTACTAAATTTCTAAGCCCCCTAATGACGTAAATAAAAAAAATAAATAAAAAAAAAAAGAACCCAACCTACAGTAGACATATGGTTGATGCTAGTTATAAGCTATTTTGAGTGGAATAACTGTCTTATGCACAGAAATTTTAGAAGTTTGAAAATGGTAAATTTTTCAAATTTTTCACGATTCTTTGATATTTTTCACAAATAAACAAGGACTTTTTGGACCAAAATTTCTTACTATCTTAAAGCACAATGTATCACGAGAAAACAATCTCTGAATCACATGGATAGGTTAAAGTGTCAAAAAGTTAATCTCATGTACAGTGACACTGTCACGGGTGGACCTGCGACCCCCGTCCCGGGTCGCAGGCACACCCGTGTCCCCAGTACGTGCAGCACCGCCACCCGCATGTCGGGCGGTGGGCACGCTCACCCTGCCTACTTACCCGACCGCGGTCCTGCTGTAGCTCCAGCCTCCCGGCGCGCGCGTCCCCGCTCTGTGAAATTTAAAGGGCCAGTGCACCGGTAATTGGGTATTGCCGGCCACTGCCCTTATTTAAGCCTGCCCTTACTGAGTCTTGCGCCGGATATTTAGTGCCATTTTGTCTATTGAGAAAGCGTTCCTAGCCTTGTTCTGATCTTCTGTGTACCGTACCATTTGCTTCCGTTCCTCGACCACGAATCTTGCTGCCTGCCCTGACCTTCTACCTGTCCACGACCACAAACCATAGCTGTCTGTCCGGACCTCCTGCCTGTCCGCGACTACGAGTCTGCCTGACGATTTTGTACCACGCTACACCTCGGCTGCCTCCGCAAGCAAGTCACGTCAGGGGTAGCGACCTGGTAGACTCCCGCCGCAGTCCATCCCGCTTTGCGGCGGGCTCTGGTGAAAACCGGGACCTACTTAGATTCCGCTCCCTGGCGTGGATTACGCCATCGCTTGCGGCGGTCCAGAGGATCCACTATCTCCGACCGTGACAGTAAGATCCGGCCATGGATCCCGCCAAGGTGCCTCTGCCACCCGACACTGACCTCACCACCATTGTGGCTCAGCAGTCGCAACAGATCGCTCAGCAAGCCCAGCAACTCAGCCATCTCTCCGCCATGATGCAGCAGTTCCTAGCCGCTCAGCAGCAGAACCCCGCTCCCGTGGCTTCCGCTGCTCCTTCGGGTCCGGCTCCGACCACTGGTCCATGGCTCCGTCTGTCTATGCCATCCAAGTTCGATGGGGACTCCAAGGCTTGCAGGGGTTTTATCACTCAATGCTCCCTGCATATCGAACTAATGGGCAACCAATTCCCTACCGAATGGTCAAAGGTGGCGTTCATGCTCAGCCTTCTTTCCGGGAAAGCTGTGGCCTGAGCTACCCCCCTCTGGGACAGGGACGACTCGATCACGGCCAACCTTGCCACATTCCTCACCGAGTTCAGGAGTGTTTTCGAGGAACCTGTCCGGGCTTCTTCAGCCGAGACCGCCTTGCTAAACCTGCACCAAGGGGATTCATCTGTAGGCGATTATGCCGCACTTTGGCTTCAGAGTTATCATGGAATGAAGCGGCGTTGACTCCTACCTTCAAGAAGGGCCTCTCCAGCCGCATCAAGGATGCCCTGTCTGCCCGGGACCTCCCGTCTTCCTTGAGTGACCTTATCTCCCTGGCCACTCGGATTGACATCCGTTTTTCGGAATGCCAGGAGGAACTCCGGCAAGAATGAGAACAGGCTAGACCCCGCCGTCTCCCTCGTCTGGCTCCAGTATTCCAAAGGCTGCCACAGTTGCCCTCTCCGCCTGCCGCCGAGGAGGCCATGGAAGTGGAAAGAGCCCACCTGTCTGCGCCGGAGCTAACCATAAGACGCGAGGAGAATCTCTGTTCTGTGGCAGTTCAGACCATTTCCGCAGATCCTGCCCTCTGCGTCCTCAGCGTCCGGGAAACGGGCGCATCTAGGGTACGTGGGGGAGGCGTCCCTAGGTGAGAGCAAGCCCTCTCCTCGCCTGACCATGCCTGTGATCGTCGGCACTGGTTCAGGTTCCCAGTTTCACGCTGCTGCTTTCCTGGACTCTGGGTCAGCTGGAAATTTCTTGGACGCTGCCCTGGTGTCCCAGCATAATCTCCCTGTGATCCGCCTGGAGAAGCCCCTACTCATCTCCTCTGTCAGTGGAGAGATTCTCAGGGATCCAATTCGGTTCCGCACTGAGCCTCTGGTCCTACAAGTAGGGGTTCTGCACAAGGAGAGACTTGCGTTTTACGTGCTACCCCGTTCTTCTTTGTCCATTCTCCTGGGTCTCCCGTGGCTGCAGCGCCATGCTCCCATGCTCAACTGGCAGATGGGCGAAGTCTTGAGTTGGAGTTGTCAGTCTCGCTGTTTGGTGGCACCTCGCCCGGTGCTTCCCGCTTCTCCTGTGCCGTCTAAGCCTCTGGCGGGCCTTCCCGCACCTTATCAAGCCTTTGCAGACGTCTTCTCCGAGAAGCAAGCTGAGACATTGCCGCCCCATCGCCCATATGACTGTCCTATTGATCTTCTGCTCGGACGTCTCCTCCACGGGGCAGGGTTTACCCCCTGTCGGTAACTGAGACCTTGGCTATGTCTACCTATATCAAGGAGAATCTCCAGAAGGGGTTCATACGCAAGTCCTCCTCTCCAGCTGGGGCCGGGTTCTTTTTCGTGGCTAAGAAGGACGGTACCCTACGTCCTTGCATAGACTATCGAGGCCTCAACAAAATCACGGTAAAGAACCGCCATCCTCTGCCCCGATCACAGAGCTTTTTGACCGGCTACGAGATGCCAAGATCTTTACTAAACTGGACCTGCGAGGGGCTTATAACCTCATACGGATACGTGAGGGCGATGAATGGAAGACTGCTTTCAACACTCGCAACGGGCACTTCGAGTACCTGGCCATGCCCTTCGGACTCTGCAATGCCCCGGCCGTCTTCCAAGAATTTGTCAATGACATATTCCGGGACGTCCTGTACACATGCGTGGTTGTCTACTTGGATGACATTCTGGTGTTCTCTCCCGACCTGGAGTCCCATCAGGTTCATGTACGACAGGTCCTCAGACGTCTAAGGGCCAACCGCCTCTATGCCAAGCTCGAGAAGTGTCAGTTCCATCAGCACAGCCGACCATTCCTCGGCTACATCATTTCCGACAGAGGCCTGCAGATGGACCCCGCAAAATTGTCTGCCGTCCTGCAGTGGCCGCGCCCTGTAGGTCTCCGAGCCATACAGAGATTCCAGGGGTTCGCCAACTATTACAGGCAATTTATACCACATTTCTCCTCGCTGGTATCTCCCATAGTGGCATTGACCAAGAAGAACGCCAATCCAAAGCTCTGGCCACCAGCGGCAGAAGTGGACTTCACCAAGTTAAAATCTGCCTTCGCCTCTGCGCCTGTGCTCTCCCTTCCTGATACAGAGAAACCATTTTTTCTTGAGGTCGACGCTTCCTCGGTGGGGGCCAGGGCCATACTCTCCCAGAAAGGGCCCAAAGGCAAGACCCTCACTTGCGGCTTTTTCTCTAAAAGTTTTTCCTCTGCAGAAAGGAATTACTCTATCGGCGACCGGGAGTTACTGGCCATCATGCTGGCCCTGGAGGAATGGCAGTACTTCCTGGATGGGGCTCATCATCCAGTCAGCATCTATACCGACCACAAAAACCTGTTATATCTCCAGACGGCTCAACGCTTAAATCCACGCCAGGCTCGTTGGTCCCTCTTCTTTTCCCGTTTTAATTTTCTCATTCATTTTCGCCCTGCGGATTGAAATGTCAAGGCCGATGCTCTCTCCTGTGCTTTGGATGTGACTGGGGACGAGTCCACTCCACGGCACAGTATCCCTCCCGAACGGCTCATCTCTGCCGCACCTGTGGACCTACAACGTATTCCTCCCGGCAAGACATACGTTCGCCCAGCTCTTTGGAAGAAGATACTGACATGGGGTCATTGATCCCGTATGGCGGGGCACCCAGGAGTGCAGAGGTCCTGCTCCCTCATCTCTCGATTTTACTGGTGGCCAGGGTTAGTCCAGGATGTTCATGAGTTCGTGGAGTCCTGCATTTCCTGTGCCCGGAACAAGTCCCCTCGTCTCAAACCGACAGGCCTGCTTCTTCCACTACCGATACCCAGCTGTCCTTGGACCCATGTGGCCATGGATTTTATCACGGACCTCCTTCCTCTGGTAACACCGTGATCTGGGTGGTTACAGACCGGTTTTCAAAAATGTCTCACTTTATTCCTCTGCCGGGTCTACCTTCAGCCCCTCGCCTTGCCAGTCTATTTTTTCTACATATTTTCCGGCTACATGGGCTTCCTCGGCACATAGTGTCGGACCGGGGCGTCCAATTTGTCTCCAGATTCTGGCGCTCCCTCTGCAACCAACTACAAGTGAAACTGGACTTTTCTTCGGCCTACCACCCCCAGTCCAATGGGCAGGTAGAGAGAGTAAATTAGACCCTAGGCTGCTACCTGCGCCACTTTGTCTCCGCGCGCCAAGATGATTGGTCCAGTTTGTTGCCCTGGGCCGAGTTTTCCTATAACTCCTTGGACTCGGAGTCTGCTGGAGCTGCTCCATTCTTTGTCTACGGGCGACATCCCCGCCTACCCCTCCCCCTTTCTGTACCCTCTGAGGTCCCTGCCGTGGAGGAGCTGGTCCAGGACCTGACAGCTATCTGGAAGCAGACGCACCATTCTCTACGCCAGGCTTCCGCTCGTACCAAGGCGCAGGCTGACAAAAAGCGAAGACCCCCGCCGATCTTCTCTCCTGGTGACAAGGTGTGGTTGTCGGTTAAATATATCCGTTTCAAAGTTCCCAGCTATAAGCTTAAGGTGCTTAAGCGCATAAATCCAGTGGCATACAAGCTTCGCCTTCCTCCAACTATGCAGGTCCCGAACTCCTTCCATGTCTCTCTTCTAAAACCGGTCATTCTAAATCGCTTCTCTCGGGTAGTTACTCCTCCCACTCCTGAGGCCGATGCCACCGATGTCTTTACGGTAAAGGAGGTTCTAGATATGAAGACGGTCAGGGGGAAGCAGTTTTTTCTCATTGACTGGAAGAGGTTCGGGCCCGAAGAGAGGTCCTGGGAGCCAGAGGACAATATTCTGGACTGTAACATCATTCAGAGGTTCCTTCAGGCCATAAAGAGGGGGAGGCCAAAGGGGGGGGTACTGTCACGGGTGGACCCCCGTCCCGGGTCAAAGGCACACCCATGCCCCCGTATGTGCGGCACCACCACCCGCATGTCGGGCGATGGGCACGCTCACCCTGCCGGCCGGGTCCCCGTCTACTTACCCGACCGTGCTCCTGCTGTACCTCTAGCCTCCCAGCGCGTGCGTTCCCGCTCCCCAGGGCGCGTGCGCACGCCGGCTCTGTGAAATTGCCTGCCCCTTCCTGAGTCTTGCGCCAGATCTTTAGTGCCATTTTGCCTATTGAGAAAGCGTTCCTAGCCTTGTTCTGATCTTCTGTGTACCGTACCATTTGCTTCCGTTCCTCGATCACGAATCTTGCCGCCTGCCCTGACCTTCTGCCTGTCCACACCACGAACCATAGCCGCCTGCCCTGACCTTCTGCCTGTCCTCGACTACGAGCCTGCCTGACGATTCTGCACCACGCTACACCTCAGCTGCCTTCGCAAGCAAGTCACGTCAGGGGTAGCGACCTGGTAGACTCCCGACGCAGCAAGTCCATCCCGCTTTGCGGCGGGCTCTGGTGAAAACCGGGACCTACTTAGATTCCGCTCCCTGGCGTGGATTACGCCATCGCTTGCGGCGGTCCAGAGGATCCACTATCTCCGACCGTGACAGACACATGCCAGATTTAAAAAATGGGCCTCTGTCAGAGAGGCCAAAACTGGCTCCGGTGGTAAGGGGTTAAGGAGTTGGGTTCCCCAAAAGGCAGGGACAGAGGCTGGGCCAGTGTCAGGGCCTCACTTGTCTGTGTCTCTGTGTGTGTCTCTGACAGTCCTGACATAGAATACATATTTTGGACTTCCGGGGGCGGGACTATCCTGGATGGCCGCATTTCACCTCGGCTCCGGCTCACCTCCTTCACCTAGGGCAGCCTAATTGCACCATCAGCGCTGCCATCGCACCCATATTGTACTCTGGGGGTGCACACAAAGAGGTGACCCCGAAGAAGCCGCCCTTTCATCCCTGGAAGTCCGGAGGCAGCTTACCTCCACAACCGCTCCTGCTGCGGGCGACGGCTTCACTGCATCCTTGGAGCGCCGTTGACCACTAACGGCGGCGCGTCCGGAAGCCCTGCGCTCCTGCCGACAGTACATTCACCGCGGTAGCTCCCACAACTAAAGTGATCCCACGGCTGGGACTCGGGACAGGCGCCTCACCGGTGCAGCGGAGGCTCGTTCCCTGCGCCTGACTCTTATACCCGCGGTTCGGGACTGCCGACGGGCTCGCGGGCCCTACAGAGCCACCTACATCAGGGGGCAGGACCTTTCAGCTGATCGACGCTGCCCTTGCACGGGCCGTTGCCCTACTACTGTGTGCCATAGAAGTGGAGCCTGGAGACCTTTTCCTGCACTAACTAAGGTGGGATCGCTCTGGTTACCTAACTGGGTGCCCTGGGACGCTGGGGAGGCTGCCGGCCCTGTACTGAAAGATCTTGGCACGTTAGGTGGTCTGCACCTTGACGGGAACGGCCGCCAGTTTACCCGCCCCCCACGCTTTGGCAAGAAGACAGAGGCGGGAAATTCAGCCATTTTGGATCCACCCCTACCTCCCTCGTCCTCCCAGCAAGACCCATGACCACTACTCTGCATAAGTTACCTTATCTGTCTGCTGTGATCGGGGACGGACAGTGCCTCTGGTGTGAGGAATCTTGTAATAACAACGATCTTCCCTGTTGCTCACTGCGTACAATCTTCACTTAATTTACTTGCTAACAGCGGCATCTAGTGGACACTGGTTGTAACATACATTCTGACCTTACTTCCTGATCTGCAATACAACAGCGGCATCTAGTGGACACTGGTTGTAACATACATTTTGGTACCTTGCCTCCTGATCTGCAATACAACAGCGACATCTAGTGGACACTGGTTGTAACATACACTCTGGCCTGCTTTACCAAATCTTGCTTCTTCATCTGCAATAGACCTGGACTTTTTGTACAATATAATATTACAAATCGTATCTTTTGGCCATAGCAGGACTCCTCCCGATAAAACGCTAGCTTCCAGTGCCATTATCATTCTTCAGTGTCTAACGCTGGGGACTCTCTCCTTCTCCTGCTGAACAACAGCGTAATTTAAAGTCAAACGTCAAGTCGATCACTCCGACATTTACCTAATGTGAATCCTTTCCAAATAGTTCATCCGTCAACCTCTTAGCGATTACCTCCTTTTCTGTTTATCCCGCGGGTCATGGATACATTTTTTACACCTAACAAGACAGTAAAGCAAATGAAGAACCCGCCAAAAGCAAATACTTCTGTCCAGACTCCTGTCAGCACCTGTTCCAAACAAAAAGAGAACTTTCCATCCACCTCTAGAACCAGAGCTGCCATGACACAGCCCACTCTTGTCTCCCCAGTTAGGGACATGGACCAATCCTCTACTCAGTGGTCTCCTACCCCTACTTCTGTGCACTCCTCCATCAGGACCCCTGCAAGAGTCCACAATTGCGCAAGAAGTCACCAGCTTGATAATGCCTCTACTTGACAAAAAGATCGATGCCTTCCAGACCTCGGTCAACTCCACCCTTGCTCAAATTGCAAGCTTAACCCAGAGAGTCACTGAGCTGGAGACCCGCACCAATCTTTGTGAGACAGGTACTTCCCAACTTCGTCAAGATGTATCTTCTCATGCCCGCCAACTCCCAACAACTCCAGGATAAGATTGACGATCTGGAGAACTGCAGTCGCCGGAGCAACTTTCGGTTTTGGGGGATCCCTGAGACATCAAGGGGGAGGACTTTTACCAACTTCGTACAGTTTTATATCCGGCTGCATTGGACATCACATTTCCTCAAGTGCTCCCTTTGACAGAACGGGTCCATTGCATAGGTCCCTAAAGAAGCATTTATGCTATCTATCACACATGAAAAAACTCTGAGATTCTCGGTTCGCATATTTTGATCAAAAGATGTTTAAGCTGCCCACGACTTTCAACGTGATCTCAGATAGGGCAGCTCTATGCTATCTTTACCTCTTAATCGAGCCAATCAGCCTCTCACTGGGGCAACCGACCTCCATTAAATTCAGAAGAAAAAATAAAAAACACACCCAACCTGCAAGCTGCCCTTTTTAAAGACAAACCTTGAGAGTGGGCGGGACAGAAACCCAAAATGGGAAACACCCCTTCCATCCCATATAGGTTAAAATCAATGTACACCAAATATAATGTATGTTTTCTGCACACAAAAACAATTCTGAAAAAACGTATGGGAAACCTGGGTGCCACTGGCAGGGCTTGGCACACATGTAATTAAAACATGTACACACACAACCTCCCGCCCACGGCACACTACTGCAAAAAAAGGGCAATACACTACTTGGAAACCCTAAAAACATTTATCAGTAGAGGGCGATGGAAAAAAGCAACATTAAACCTTTTTTTTTTCCACTGTATTTACCGGGGGAGGATGACCTTCCTTTTTGAAACAAGAGATGGGGTAAACTCCAACAAAATTTTTCGTCTAACCCGGGAAGAAGTGCAGCCCGTCTTAGGAAGATTAAAATAGACAAATACCCAGGTCCAATGGCAATGCACCCCCTGTCCTAAGAGAGTTAATAGTCATAGATGGGCCCCCTTTTCCTTTAATATTCATGGACTTCTAATAACGGGGAAAGTCCCAAAGGTTTGGCATACAAATGGGGTGCCAATATTAAAAAAGGGGTCAAAAAGTGATCCGAAACTATAGGCCAGTAAGCTTTAACCCCGTTGTAGGAAAAAAGTTTTTAAGGTTTTCTCAAGGAAACTATCCTGGAGTATCCCGAAAATAAATGTATACCCATTCAGCATGGGTTCATGAAGGAACGGCCCCGTCAGACAATCTCACACTTCATGGGAAGTCAGTGCTAACTGGATCGGGGGAGCACTGTATCATAAACTAATTTTTTCTAAAGCATTTGATACGGTTCCACATAAAAGATTGGTTTTAAATAAATAGAATGCTTTGGGCTGGGAAAATTGTCAAGGGGTAAGTAACTGGCTCACGATAGAAAACAAAGGGAATAATTAACGGCATACTCCCGACTGATCGCTGTTAAGTGGGGGGACCACAAGGGTCATTTGGGCCCCATCCTCTTTAACTTTTCATTAATGATCTTACACAAATACACAGAAATAAAACGACTTTGGAGATACTAAGTTCTGTAAAGTAATCAACACAATAAGGAAATATTTTTTTACAAAGGGGGCGGAAATTTTGGGGGCCGGGGCAGGGAAATGGAGATGAGGGGTTTTAAAACTGAAAATCAAGGTTAGCACATGGGAAGAGAAATCCCTTACATGATTACATGTTAAATGGAAAAACACTGGGGAAAAGTGCAGGGGAAAGGACTTGGGAATCCTGGTTACAGTAAACTTAATTGACAGCCAGTGTCACAAACGCAGCCAAAGCAAATAGGATCAGGGTTCTTAAAAGGGGCTAGATGCACATATAGAGCATTTTTCCCCCATTTTACAGCACTGGTTAGCCCCCACAGGAATATGTGTACAGTTTTGGGCACCAGTGCACAGGGAAAACATTGTAAACTTTTAACAGGGACAAAGGCGGGCAAAAAAAATAATAAAGGACGGGGACCAGTACACAAAAGATTGGCAAAAGGGAATTTTGTTT
>JAODAL010032964.1:0-46208 GCA_025379985.1 Phyllomedusa bahiana | reverse complement strand
AAAACATTGTTATTGGCGGCTATACAAGAGCTTCACATTTGTTAACAGTTTTTATTCTCCGCACCACCAGCTGAGGCTTTGCATAAGCAAGCAGGTCGGTGCCGCTCTCTGAAACTCATCACCCAGTGGGCAACCAGACTGGCCAACTTTTTCTCTCTCTTGCAGAAGAAAAGAAAGTACCCCTCCTCCCCTGCTCCCAAAGCAAAAAAAGTTGAAAACTTAGGACAAGTAATATAGCTTCCCACCGGTCTCCTGATGGTATCAGCCAGTGCTTAGAGGGACAGTCCATCCAGTGCTTAGAGGGACAGTCCATCCAGTGCTTAGAGGGACAGTCCATCCAGTGCTTAGAGGGACAGTCCATCCAGTGCTTAGAGGGACAGTCCATCCAGTGCTTAGAGGGACAGTCCATCTCAAGCAGTCTCCCATGAGGAATGGCTGCAGGGCGCAGTTTTCTCTTTACTGGCAGGTACTGGACAGTATGATTGCATTAAGACAAAGGTGTAATTACCCCGGCAGGCACCTCACAAGCAGGTTATTATCTGATGTGTGCTACAAAGGCTTCCAGTCATGGAAGTAGAAATCAGTGCAGTAAGCGAATGGTAAAGGTATAGTTTGTTAATGGCCTGAAAAATTACAATCCTGTATTTATATTTTCCCGAGTGAAATTTTTTTTTCCTGCTGGGGGCACTTTGGACATTTATTATCCTGTTATCCTGAGTTATATCCTGATTATACTCAGAGCTGCACTCCTATTCTGCTGGTGGAGTCATTGTGTCATACATTACATTACTTTTCCTGTACTGATCCTGAGTTACATCCTGTATTATCCCCCAGAGCTGCACTCCTATTCTGCTGGTGCAGTCACGTGTACATACATTACTTATCCCCGTACTGATCCTGAGTTACATCCTGTATTATACTCCAGAGCTGCACTCCTATTCTGCTGGTGATGTCACTGGTAAAATACATTACTTATCCTGTACTGATCCCTGAGTTACAATCCTGTATTATACTCCCGAGCTGCACTCATATTCTGCTTTGGGGCAGTCACTGTACTACATTACTTATCCTGTAACTGATTTCCGAGTTACATCCTGTATTATACTCCAGAGCTGCACTCACTATTCTGCTGGTGCAGTCACTGTGTGCATACACTACCAATCCTGTACTGAATCTGGGATGTGTCCTCTTTACAACAGGCACTGTTTTTGTCATCTGAAACTCCGCTTAACTGTAGGGAAAGGTTTAACAACGAGCTTCTCAATGCTTTTCTTGAACAATTTATCATGTATAGTACTTCTGAAAATGTGGCCGGTCTACTTTAAAACCCACTTGGGTTATGTTAATGCTTCTTTTTCTGCTACTGTTATGCTAATACTCATTAGGTCTTCTGTATAAAAACTAGCAGTAAGACAGTCTGTGTTGCCCATAGCAACCAATCAGAGCTCAGCTTTCTTTTCTTCAGAGCAGTTTCAAAACTGAAAGCTGATCCCTGATTGGTTGCTGTTGGCTCTGGTTGGTGGCTATGGGCTCTGGTTGGTTGCTGTGGGCTCTGATTGGTTGCTGTGGGCTCTGGTTGGTTGCTGTGGGCTCTGGTTGCTATGGGCTCGGGTTGGTTGCTGTGGGCTGTGGTTGCTATGGTCTCTTAGTGGTTGCTGTGGGCTCTGGTCGGTTGCTGTGGGCTCTGGTCGGGTTGGCTGTGGGCTCTGGTGGGGTGGGGTGTGGGCTCTGGTCGGGTTGGCTGTGGGCTCTGGTTGGTGGCTGTGGGCTCTGGTTGGTGGCTGTGGGCTCTGGTTGGTGGCTGTGGGCTCTGGTTGGTGGCTGTGGGCTCTGGTTGGTGGCTGTGGGCTCTGGTTGGTGGCTGTGGGCTCTGGTTGGTGGCTGTGGGCTCTGGTTGGTTGGCGGCTGTGGGCTCTGGTTGGTGGCGTTTTGGGGGCTTGGTTGGTTGCTGTGGGCTCTGATTGGTTGCTGTGGGCTCTGGTTGGTTGCTGTGGGCTCTGGTTGCTGTGGGCTCTGGTCGGGTTGGCTGTGGGCTCTGGTCGGGTGGCTGTGGGCTCTGGTCGGGTGGCTGTGGGCTCTGGTCGGGTGGCTGTGGGCTCTGGTCGGGTGGCTGGGGGCCCTTGGTCGGGTGCTGGGGGCCTGGTGGGGGGGCTGGTGTGGGCTCTGGTCGGGGGGCTGGCGGGGTTGGGTGGGGTGGCTGGGTTGGCTCTGGGTCGGGGGCTGGCTGTGGGTCGGCGGGGGGCTGGTGTGGGCTGGGGTGGGTTTGCTGGTTGGGCTCTGGTCGGGTTGGGGGCTGGGGGGTTTGGGTGGGGTTGGCGGCTGTGGGCTTGGCGGGTTGGCGGTGTGGGTCGGTGGGTTGGGGCTGTGGGTTGGGCGGGTTGGCGGCTGTGGGCTCTGGTCGGGTTGGCGGCTGTGGGCTCTGGTCGGGTTGGCGGCTGTGGGCTCTGGTCGGGTTGGCGGCTGTGGGCTCTGGTCGGGTTGGCGGCTGTGGGCTCTGGTCGGGTTGGCGGCTGTGGCCTGTGGGTTGGGGGGCTGTGGGCTCTGGGCGGGTTGGGGGCTGTGGGCTCTGGGCGGGTTGGCGGCTGTGGGCTCTGGGCGGGTTGGCGGCTGTGGGCTCTGGGCGCTGTGGGCTCTGTGGGCTCTGGGCGGGTTGCTGGCTGTGGGCTTGGGGGGTTGTGGCTGGGGGGCTCTGGGCGGGGTTTGCGGCTGTGGGCTCTGGGCGGGTTGCTGGCTGTGGGCTCTGGGCGGGTTGCCGGCTGTGGGCTCTGGTCGGGTTGGCGGCTGTGGGCTCTGGTCGGGTTGGCGGCTGTGGGCTCTGGTCGGGTTGCTGGCTGTGGGCTCTGGGCGGGTTGCTGGCTGTGGGCTCTGGGCGGGTTGGCGGCTGTGGGCGGGTTGGCGGCTGTGGGCTCGGGTCGGGTTGGCGGCTGTGGGGGGGGTGGCGGCTGTGGGCTCTGGCGGCTGTGGGCTCTGGGCGGGTTGGCGGCTGTGGGCTCTGGGCGGCGACTGGCTGTGGGCTCTGGTCGGTTGCTATGGGCAACAAAGACAGTCTTAACCTTAGACGGTTTTCGTAATTGAGGCCCAGGTCTTTGGCCATATGTTGTTTTGTTTTTTTTCCCCAAGTTTCCCTTGTAGACGGCTGATGTTGCTGGGGGTGTAGTAGGTAAAACTTTGTGGCCACAATAACCGACTGGTGTCTCTGTATAGACCGCAAGATGAAATATGGCCGCTGCTGGGTGAAGGCTCCATTTCTTTTTCCCATATTGTGGCCCCTCTTTCTTCCTGTGCACCTTTTTGCTGTGACAGATACGGGCCACATTCCTCCTATAATCCCCCTTCTCTCTTCACTCTTACATGAGGAATGTGGAACGACTGCATTTCTTGCTGGGTTTTCAGCAGCTGTGGGCATATGGGATCTATCCCGTTGTTTTAAAATATCAATTTTACGGATATATACTTCTGCAACCTATTTTTTTTTTTTAATTATTACTTCCAAATAATTAACTTTGCTAAATTTTGATTCAAAAGTCTTCTGTATACAGCTGCTATGCAAACCTATGTGTCTCCATGGTTACAGACTACAAACAAGCGCCGTGTGTAGTCTAAGGGCTTGTTCACACGGCTTATTTTGGCGTAGTTTTGGACGAGGTTTGATTCTTATGTAAAACCTCGATGTTCACACACGACGAGGTTTTTACGCGCTTCTTTGGAACCATTGAAAAAGAAGCGTGTTTTAGGCGTGTTTTTGGCGCGGTTATTGTCCTGGCTCTTAATTTGTGTATGTGAAAACCTCGCCGAAAAACGCCTTTAAAACCTTAAGAAGCGGTACGTCCAAAACCACGTCAAAATAAGCCGTCCGAACGTACCCTTAGGCTATGTCTACACAGCACTGTATTCTTTGATCCGACTGTACCCAGCATTGTGTAGACTTCAACTGAAAATCTTTGCTGTAGTCTACACAGCACGGGTTTTCTGCTGAAGCTGATGTCCGGATACCTGTCGTATTCCCATGCAAACCATGTATGTTCTGTCTTCCGCCGGATACCTGTCGGATTCCCATGCAGCCCATGTACTGGGACGCCGGAATCCAAAATCTAACTGCTTTTTTTTTTTTTTTTTCCTTTTGGTGCAAAAATTTAGCAAAAAACAGTGTGACAAAGTTAAAATATTTCCGATGGTATTGTGAAGACATAGCCTAAGCCAGGTTTTCTCAAGATGGCAATCACTGCTTAAATGGATACAGTAATCGAGAAGGAGTATTCTTGTTAAAACCAATATTCTTGGAAACAAATTTTTTGTTTTTTTTTAGAATTTTGTGTTTTTTTTTACTTCAGCAGTCCGATGTAATTAACAAGAACGTAAAATATTGTCCTTATGTAGCTCTATGAGACAACGTCTAAGTGGCATGGCAGACTAATCTGCCTTCAGCTGGTGCTTATCTCTTTAGAACCTAATTACAAATAGTAGGTAATGACATTGATTGCCATATTGTTCTCTCCTGAAGGATAGATAAGATTATAGTGTACGACGAGCAATAATATAGTAATCTTTTTCTGCATTGAGGAGGAGGTTTCTTCACACTTATCAGGTGCTGCTGATAATACTTACTACAATCTTCTCCCTGCTGTGCTATCAAAGCTCACAGAGGGGACGTCAGAGAGAGTCATGTACATAAGGGGACTTTATATAAAAATTGCAATCACCCTAGATAAGACACCTTTGATATAACTTATGGGGGTACTGATTCTTATTGAAGAGACCCAGCTGGTTTGTGGGGTCCTCCCAGGTAATTTTTGACAGCCTGAGTACATAAAATAAGCGCAAGGATGTAGTCCGCCACAAGCCCCCTTAAAAGAAAAGAGTTTCATTCCAAACCTATTCATTTTACCGCTATGCCCTAGGGCAGCTACAGGGTTCCAAGGTCAGTGGTTCCTTTTCATTGAAGCTCCTGGCATCAATTAAGTAGCTTCAAAACCGGTTGGCCTCTCTGAGGGGGAGCAGGAATCAGAGGAGCGCACATTCCCCCGCAGCCAACAGGAGGGATATCCCACATGGGCAAAGCACACTGATGTGACACACAAAAATACATTCAATAAATGGAAGTGCATACTGTGAAATGACCCAGGCAGTGCACCATGGGAAAAAATATGCAAGTTAGACTTGCTCCAGAAGAAAAACTGCCTCTCTAGCGCCATCTATGAATAGTCAATGTCAGAGCCTTAAAACAGGACTTAAAGGGGTTGTCTTACTACATTGATTCATCTTTCCTCAGTCCTGTTTTCTTGGTTTCACTTTGGATTCAGGAGCGTGTTTACTGGCTTCTACTAGGCTGCAGTAGAAGCCTGGTCTGTAGCTATAGCAACCAGTGCCAGCAGCCTATCAGGATAGATCAAACAGGTCTGTAGCTATAGCAACCAGTGCTGACGGCCTATCAGGAGAGATCAAACAGGTCTGTAGCTATGGCAACCAGTGCTGGCAGCCTATCATGAGAGATTGAGCAGGTCTGTAGCTATGGCAAAACCAGTGCCCGGCAGCCTATCGGAGGAGCCAAACAGGTCTGTAGCTATAGCCACCTGAGGAGCTGATGCAGGCCATACAAGAGGGGATATCTAGGAATAGGTAGGACACTGATAATGGACACACATTGCAAAGTGACTTGTTTTTGCAAGATCTTTAACATAAAAAGCAGCAATCCTTGTAGTGAGACAACCCCTTTAATTTTCCCCAAAAAATATAGACCATCCTAATTATTTAGGGTTGTTGTTCCTCTTCAATACAGAGCAACATTTTGGTTTTCTTGATAAGGGCAGGTTCACACTCTGATTTTTCAGCTTCCAAATCAGCTTGAAATACTCATCTGAAATCCGCCTCATATGCAGCAGTTTTCAGATGGGAACTTGATAAGGTTTTTTCCACGTGGTTTTCAGCGCTGTTTTCTTTCTTTTTTTTTTTTCTTTTTTTTTTTACCGTTAATTTTTAATTTAGCGGAAGGGGTCTGGTAAAGAGCTAGAACCCTGGAAAGAAAGATAGGTCCCATCCCCAGGCGCCGAAGAGTAGCAGTTAAAGATGCCCATGAGATCCTGTCAAAGGCTTTTTCGGCATCCAGGGATAGGACCATTAGAGGGACTTTGCGGACTTGGGCATGATGTATGATGTCTATAGTTTTCAGGGTGTTATCCCGGGCCTCCCTGCCCGGAACAAAGCCCACCTGGTCGGAGTGCACAAGCCTCGGAAGCACAGCATTTAGTCTGTTTGCTAGCAGCTTTGCGTAAATCTTGATATCTACGTTCAGCAACGAGATTGGGCGGTAGCTACCGCAGGTGGAGGGATCTTTGCCTGGTTTGGGAATTAAGGCAATGTGGGCCAGAGTTGCGGACGCAGGGAATGGGTGGTCCGCGGACACATAATTAAAGGCGCGGAGTAACAAGGGTTTCAAATCATCCCTGAAAGTTTTATAGAATTTGTCCGTGAATCCGTCGGGACCCGGGCTCTTCCCGCTCGGTAGGCCTCGAATAACAGAGCAGATTTCTGAGTCCGTGAATAAGGATTCAAACTCTGAAAAATCAATAACGTTAGAAGGGTCTATAGGGGAAGTGGGAAAGACTGATCCCACGGCGGGTGCGTGGTGCTGCTGGAGATTGTACAAGTTAGAATAAAAAGTGTGAAAAATTTTCCCTATTTCCTCTGTCGTGTGAGCCATGGGACCATTTGGCGACCTGATTCGGGGTATATGCATTGCGGATACTCGCTGCCGCAGTGCCCTCGCTAGCATCCTCCCACACTTATCGCTGTACTCATAGAGGCGGCTTCGGCCGATCTGGAGAAATCGTTTCCAAGAAACTTCCAGTAAACGCTTCACCTCTAATCTGGCCGCTAGTAAATCTCGCAGGGTATCTGCCGCCAGAGCATGCTTATGCTTGAGTTCCAGCTTGGAGACCCGTGATAGGGCCAATTTTAACTTAGCCGCCCTGTCTCTCTTCAGCCTCGAGCCATGCCTAATCAAGACACCCCGTATAACGCATTTAGCGGCCTCCCATTGAATCAACGGGGAAGAGGCATCATTGCTATGATCCTGTATAAAATTTATAATCGTTCGGGATATGTCTGCTACACAGACAGTGTCCAACAGCAGCGACTCATTGAGGCGCCACGACCAAGCAGGCCTAGAGGCAGAAGGAAGGGACAGCGAGCAGTAAACCGGCGCATGATCCGATAGGAGGATGTTGCCGACCTCCGTTAAGGAGACCCAAGGCAATGCCCCATGTGACACCAGTATATAGTCCAAGCGGCTATATACATTGTGAGGGTGCGAGTAGAAACTAAAATCTTTGCTATCTGGGTGTTGCAGTCGCCACACATCACAGAGTTGTAGTAGAGTATATGCTTTTTTAATGGCTTTAATGGAGGAGTAGGAAAGTGATGACTTACCAGATGAGTTGTCTAGGACAGGGTCCAGGGTGGCATTCAGATCCCCACACAACACGATCGTGCCTTGGACCAAAGGTGTCAATTTCTCCACTAGACGAGAAAGAAAACTAGCCTGCCCTTGATTTGGAACATAAACGTTAACAACAGTGAAGAGGTGACCCCCCACTTCAAGAATCAGAATGATATAACGCCCGTTAATGTCAGTCCAACATGCTCGGACCTGGTGTACTAGTGATTTGTGGAGGGCTATCGCAACTCCCCTGGACCTGGACTCCCGACAATTTGCAAAAAACCAAGATGTATAGTACTTGTTTCGTATATGAGGGACATGGCCCTCCTTAAAGTGCGTCTCCTGTAGACACACCACTTTAACCCGCTTTTTATGAAAGTGGTAAAGTACCTGGGACCTTTTACTGGGAATATTGAGACCTTGCGCATTAAAGGTGGCAAAGGAGAGTTCTGCCATATCTCTTAGCTCACAGGACAGAAGGGGGGGGGAAGGGGTTAACCGGGAAAGAGGACCGTTAAGTCAGAAGAGGGGGGGGGCAGAACAACCACTCACAACACTATCACACACACAACCAGGAAGCAGGACACACAAAGGCCTGCAGCTGGAACTACGGGATTGGCTAACAAAAGCCAAACGTCCCTAAAACCTAGGAAGAGGTCTATATCGGGACAAAGTCCTATTGGGGGGTACAGAAGAACGAGATGTAGCAAGGAAACTGATACATAGTATCCAGGCTCCATCGTCCCCATATGGTATGCAAGAAGAGACAATGAGTAAACGGCTGACTAGGATATATGGTAAGTGCTAGGGAGACCTTGATAACAGCAAGATAAAAGAAGATCCAAGGCTGATTGGGGGGTGAGGAGGGAGAGGGGTACGAGAAAAGAGGAAAGAGAGGAGAAAGAGAGAAAAAAAAAAGAGAGAAAAAAAAAAAAAAAAAAAAAAAAAAAGGGGGGGGGAAGGGAAAGTGGGAAAGGGAGGAGGAGAAGAAATCGGGAAGGGGAGGAGAAAGATTAAGAGGAGAGAGAGAAGAAGAGAAGGAGAGAGAAAGAAAAAAAAAAAAGAAAAAAGGGGGGCGGGGGGGGAAGGGGTCGCTAGCGACCTAATAAGGTCATATATACTGCAAAAACAATAATGTCCATGAGAGAAGAGATACTCCAGAAAGGACATTCAGTGGTCATAAAGACCAAGGCAGGTCGTCCAGGGGCGTCCTCATGGGGGGTTAGAGGTCGTGAGGGAGGCAGTAGGATGTCTTCGACGTCTAGTCTCTCGCGGGGGTAATCCTTGTGCGTCCCATGACGCCCGGGAGCTAGAGGTATTGACTATGGGTCCCAACGAGGGCCAAGGTGGAAGAACAATGTCCCGGATGTTTAGGTCCTGCAGCACTGAGGGGACGTCATCAGGGGAGCGAATTGTGAATGATTTCTCTTTACCCCTTATAAACAGGGCGAAGGGGAAGCCCCACCGATAGGGAATATGGCGCTCTTGCAGCACCAAGAGAAGAGGCTTCAGAGCAGCTCTCTGAGCCAGGGTATGTCTGGAGAGATCTTGAAGAAGAAGTAGAGGGACATCTTTGAAAGAGATTTTCTGTCTCTGGCGGGCGCACTGCAGAATATCATCTTTTAACCGGTAAAAGTGCACCCGGCAAATAACGTCCCTTGGTTTCTTGGGGTCTAATGCTGGAGGGCGGAGCGCCCTATGGGCTCGGTCTATTTCGATGGGGGCAGATGGGTTTCTTCCCAGCAGATCGTTGAAAATTGTGGTAAGTATTGGAGTAAGCTCATGAGGCGTAACTGATTCCGGCAGGCCTCGGACTCTAATATTGTTGCGTCGGCTCCTGTTTTCAAGGTCATCAATGTGCTGGTGAAGTGCGAAGATCTGGGCGGAGTGTTGAGATGAGGAGGATTGAAGAGCCTGTACGGTTTGTGAGGTAGACTGCTGAGTGTGATCCATTGAGGACACTTTAGAGCTTAGTGAGGACAGCTCGGATCGAAATAGAGAAATTTCTTGCTTACATTCTGTGACAATATGCTTGGCCAAGGCCGAGAGGTCGCTCCTGGAAGGTAGAGATTGTGTGAATCTGTGCAGATCAGATAGCGTGATAGGTCTGCTGTCATCCGCCAATTTAGGAGGAGAGCCAGGAGAATTTTGGTTGTCGTCTTGAGGAGAGTATATATAGGAGGGCGCTGCAGCCCGTTGTTGGGGGAGGACTGGAGTCTGCATAGTGGTGTTTGAAGTGCGTGGTTGCTGACCAGGCTGGAGAGAGGTGGCCTTCGCCCTCACATCCAGGAGGGCCGCCGCCTTTTGAGCAGTAGACGAGGAGGTACAGACTGCGGCTATGCTTCCCATGGGCGAATTAGTCAGGTCCCCCCAAGAGGAGCCGGTGGACCACTGTGGAGAAGGCCTGTTAGCCAGGGGGTTGGGCGTATGCCAGAGAGCAGGCAGTATATCAGGATTGCAGGCGGGGGAGAGAGACTGAGGACAACTCCCAGTGTACACAGTCTCAGCAAGGCATGGTAACGGATCCTGCATAGAGGGGAGAGTAGGTGGCAGCGTACCATGCTGTGTTGAGCCCCCATTGCATGGGTCAAACTGCGCTAGAACCCCTTTTGGGGTGAGGGGCATGGGCTCTGTCTGAGGTGAGGGAGTTATGGGCTCCAAGGTGCTGGCATGCAGAGTAGACGTGGCAGGGCTCTGATGGGTCGGGGTCAGCAGGTCAGTGGGTGATGGGACCGGTGAGTCTAAAATAGAGAGGTGTGGGTAGTCCTGTGCCCCAGAGTCTGCCCTCATACCTTGCTGATGGATCAGACTGCGGTCCGATGCCGCCTGGTCGTCTGGTGCCTCTGCCTGAGCTCCCAGCAGTAGCGCAGAGTCAGTGCTCTGAGTGGGGCTGCCCGGCAGGCGTGCTGCAGCCGGCGGTCCCGGAGAGAAGTGGTGCGGTGCTTCAGGGTCTGCTGCGCAGGGAGAAGCCGGAGCGTCATCCTCTTCACCCACATGACGGGCGGAGCTCGTGTCGGGTGCCCGCGTTGAAACGGAGCTCACGGACCGATGCGGCGGCGTTGTATATTCCTCCGGCGGCCAGAGGTTAGTTGCCGGAGTGGGAGATGCAGGGGTGGTACGTTGGGATCCCGCGCCTGCTGCCTTGTCTCCGCCATCTTGATCCTCACCGCGGCTCAGAGCTGCAGGGCGGGTCGGCCGGGTTGCAGGGTGGAAAAAGGCTCCGATGTCTCCCTGAGGAGACGGAGGGCGAGCAGGGGTCTTGTGGGTCTTCTTTTTGGTGGTCCTTCCCATGGTGGAGAGACAGGGTCAGCCGTTATGGTGGAGAGGGACGAGGAGCTCTGGGAGACACGTCTTCACACGGCCATCGCGCTGTTTTCTTTCTGCAACACCCATGCAAATTACTTGCCAGGGCGCGGACCCCTATCCGAAACCGCATCAAAAAAATGCTCCAGACCTGTGGACGAGGATTTTAAGCTCATCGTTGATTCCTATGGACATTTTAATTCTGGAAAAAGCCTTAAGAATTGACGTCACTTATTTTTCAGCGCTGAAAATAGGTGACTAAAACGTGCGTAAAAAAACACGTCGTTTGCGAGCTGCGACGCTGTTTTACATGGGAATCAGTCACTTTGGACGCTTTTTGACAGGGCCGAAAACTGCATCCAAATCAGCCGTTTGGACGTACCCAAACCCTGGAGGAGTCTTAGGCCATGTTTACGCGGCTTAAAATGGGCCGTATTTCGGTCCGTAATTACCGAAGTGCGCCAATTACGGGCCGAAATACGGCCCATTCATTACGGTAATTCACAGTTCTCATAGAGAACTATGGATTATGTCTCCTCTCCCTGCTCGGCGAATACGCCGAGGGGGGAGATAATTGACAGGTCACTTTCTAGCGGCGTATACGGCGTATCCCTCCACCGCTCACGCCCCGCCCCCGGCCACACGGCGTAATTGCGGGGTGGAATTACGCCCCGCAGTTAAGCCGTGTGAACATAGCCTAACAGGCAATGCCCCATGGGAAAAATGTATGCAATGAAGACCTGCTTCAGGAGGAAGAAAGCTGTCTTTCTAATGCCACCTATCGGTAGCTTAACTGTTGGCTAGTATCTGTAAAGGGATTCTGCCATGAGTGGGCAACATGGCTGCCACTCGCAGCGCTGACTGAAGAGCGGGCTGCGATTTCACAGTCGCTCTCCATTCTGTTCTATGGGAGTTCCCAGTACAGGGGAGCGCTGTGTCCTCCATTCTGTTCTCTGGGAGATCCAAGAACAGGGGAGCGCTGTGTTCTCCATTCTCCTCTATGGGAGATTTCCCCCTACAGGGGAGCCGCTGTGTTCTCCATTCTGTTTCTTGGGAGTTCCCAGTGCGGGGAGCGCTTGTTCTCCATTTGTTTTTATGGGAGTTCCCAGTACAGAGGAGCACCGTGTTCTCTCCATTCTGTTCTATGGGAGTTCCCAGTACAGGGGAGCACTGTGTTCTCCATTGTGTTCTATAGGAGTTCCCAGTACAGGGGAGCGCTGTGTTCTCTATTCTGATCTAGAGGAGTTCCCCGTAAAGGGGGGCGCTGTGTTCTCCATTTGCTCTATGGGATTTCCCAGTACAGGGGAGCGCTGTGTTCTCCTTTTTGCTCTATGGGAGTTCCAGTACAGGGGAGCGCTGTGTTCTCCATTCTGTTTATGGGAGTTCCCCGTACAGGGAGCGCTGTGTTCTCCATTCCTCCCTTTGGGAGTTCCCATACAGGGGAGCGCTGTGTTCTCCACTCTGTTCTATGGGAGTTTCCATTACAGGGGAGCGCTGTGTTCTCCATTCTGTTCTATGGGAGTTTCCATTACAGGGCAGTGCTGTGTTCTCCATTCTGTTCTATGGGAGTTTCTAGTACAGGGGAGCGCCATGTTCTCCATTCTTTCTATGGGAGTTTTGCAGTAAAAGGGGGAGCGCTGTGTTCTCCATTTGCTCTATGGGAGTTTCCCACTACAGGGGAGCGCTGTGGTTCTCCATTCTGTTCTATGGGAGTTTCCAGTACAGAGGAGCAACGTGTTCTTCCAATCTGTTCTAATAGGTGTTCCCAGTTACAGGGGAGCGCTGTGTTTCTCCCATAATGTTCTATGGGAGTTCCCAGTACAGGGGTGCGCTTGTTCTCCATTTGCTCTATGGGAGTTCCAGTACAGGGGAGTGCCCGTGTTCTCTCTTTTGGTTCTATGGGGTTCCCCCTACAGGGGGGTGCGTTTTTCTCCTTTTTAGTTCTATGGGAGTTTCCCAGTACAGGGGGGGCGTGTGTTCTCCATTCTCCTTATGGGGATACCACTACAGGGGAGCGCTGTGTTCTCATTCTGTTCTATGGGCAGTTCCCAGTGCAGTTGAGGGAGGCTGTGTTCTCCATTCTGTTCTATGGGATTTCCCAGTAAGAGGAGCACGTGTTCTTATCCTTTTGTTCTATGGGAGTTTCCCAGTACAGGGGAGCACTGTGTTCTCCATTGTGTTCTATGGGAGTTCCCCAGTTAGCGGGAGCGCTGTGTTTCCATTAACATCTATGGGATTTCCCAGTACAGGGGAGCGCTGTGTTCTCCATTTCCTATATGGGGTCACTAAGGGGAGCGCTGTGTTTCATCTGTTCTATGGGTGTTTCAGTACAGAGGAGCACCGTGTTCTCTCCTTTGTTTATAGGTGTTCCCAGTACAGGGGCGCGCTGTGTTCTCTCCATTCTTTCTATGGGAGTCCCAGTACAGGGGAGCGACTGTGTCCTCATTTGTTCTATGGGAGTTCCCAGTACAGGGGAGTGCTGTGTTCTCCTCCTTTTGGTTCTAAGGGACGTTTCCGTACAGGGGGAATGCTGTTATTCTCTCCTTTGCAGTTTCTATGGAGTTCCAGTACAGGGGAGTGCTGTGTAGTTCTGTAGGAAACTTCTCATAGAAACAGAATGGAGAGCCGTGCGCAAGCGCAACTGGCTCTCCAGTCTGCATTGTGAGTTTCGGGGGTCCAGAGATGGAACCCACACCTATCAGACAATGATGGCATATCCTAGCGATATACCATCAGTGTCTATCATGGCAAAACCCCTTTGATCCGATTTCAAAGCTCTGACATGGGTCTGACATTGAATTACTGGGTAGCTACCTATAGGTGGCACTAGGGAGAGTATTTTCTTTTTTTCTGGAGGAGAGCTAATTTGCATTTTTGTTTCCCATGGAGCATTGCCAATGCTTACAACTTGATCTCCTCAATATTTAGTAATAATGCCTACCTAGTCCACCGCAGTCAGGAGTTGGCATGATCTACATGAACAGGGTAGTTTTATTTTTTTATTTTTTTTTTTATTTTTTTTAAATTTCATTCAAAGCCACCTTTGCACCCTCTCACACACCAACGTACTCCACAAAATATTCCCAAACCAGGTGTTTGCAATTAAACAGATGAAACAGACTCATTTCGCTGCTTTCCCCTTTGTTGTATTCACGGAGCACAATACCAAAACGCGTCTGTTCTCGGCTGATAAAACCAGAATTTTTTATTTTTTTTGATACTTTCAGCAAATGCAGCAGGAAGTTGTCCCGAGGTTACGTTTCCATGACATTTGCCCACTTGTAGCCATCTCAGCTGAAGATGAAAGCCGGGCTCCAGCTTTTGATAGCTCACAACTAATTGGGCTGTCTTATGCGGCATGAGGCCTTTTTTTCCGCTTCTTTTTTTTTTTTTTTTTTTTTTTTATGTGAAAAATGGACAAAAACAGCTGTAGTCTGTCTATTGTGTACGGCTGCAGATAAAACGAGGACAGTGCAATCTAATACCATCTAATCAAGCCGTATTTACTGTGTAACCCGATAGCGAGCTATTTCTGCATTAGGTAATGGAGGGATACGCCGGCGGTTCAAGGTATTTCTTACTGAGGCGTTTGCGAAAAAAAGAGGAAAAAAAAAAATAGTCCTCTTTGGACGCGGCTGCATGGATTTAATCAGGCCGCATTCTTCTGAGGACTTTGAAGGAGCTTTTTTCAGTGTTTGCTTGCCAGGGAGCGCACACGGCTCTGCAGTGAGTCAGATAGAGATCGCAGCCTTTTGTGAACACTTCTAAATTGCCTGTGACGGATTGCTGGGGATCGGTGCGCATAGGGCGTTCACCTGCAGGCTGGGGGGTAAATTCCTGGGTCATGTTTTTGTGCTGGATTTTGGCAAAATTGAGGAGAAATACCTTTGAGAGTTCCGTTTATCTCCATCATGTGATATTCACCTAAAAAAAATGTATAATTTGGAGATGTTGAGACACACGCCTAAATGTCTCTTGTGCATGTCAAGTGTACTGCTTGGGGAGCCGTGGCAGGCACTTTAGTTGGGGGCGCTGTGGCGGGCACTTTGGCTGAGGGGCGGCCGATGCGGGCACTTTGGCTTGGGGGCGCCGGGCTGGGCACTTTGGGGGGGGCGCCGCCCCCCCCCCCCCCCCCCCCCCCCCCCCCCCCCCCCTGGCGGGCACTTTGGTGTGGGCGCCGTGGGCGGGCACTTTGGCAGGGGGCGCCTGGGGGGCATTTGGCCTGGGGGGCGCCGTGCGGGCACTTTGGCTGGGGGCGCCGTGGCGGGCACTTTGGCTGGGGGCGCCGTGGCGGGCACTTTGGCTGGGGGCGCCGTGGCGGGCACTTTAGTTGGGGGCGCCGTGCGGGCACTTGGCTGGGGGGGCGGGCCGTGGGGGGCACTTTGGCTGGGGGCGCCGTGGGGGCCCTTTGGCTGAGGGGGGCCGTGGGGGCAATTGGTTGACGGCCGCCGTGCGGGACATTGGTTGCGGCCGCCTAGGCGCGGCACTTTGTGTGGGCCCCTGGCGGGCACTTGGGCTGGGGGCCCCGTGGCGGGCACTTTGGCTGGGGGCGCCGTGGCGGGCACTTTGGTTGGGGTGGTGCCACGGAAGGTGCTCTAGTTTCTAGGGGTTCTGCGGCAGGGGCTCTAGATGGGCAGCACAGAGTGCCTCAGCAGGGGCTGTAGTTGGGGGGCACTGCCGCAGGTGCCATAGCGGTGGACTCTGTGCTAAGTGTCTCTCGTGCATGGCAGGTTCTCTAGTTGGCGAACTCCGTCTAAATAAATGTCTCTTGTACATGGTAGGTGAAGCTTTATTTTTATTTTTTTAAATTTTTTTAAGGAGGGCAGGGCAGACAATGTTTTTGCGGGGGGGGGGGGGGGAGGCACACATGACAGGTGTTTTCATTGGTGGGGGGATCATGATAGGAGCTCTAGTTGAGGACTCTATGCCAAAATGTGCATTATAGGTGAAGTTGTTGGAGGGCAGAGGGTTCCGTAGCAAGCGCTCTAGGTGATCGGGGAAGGGGCCACATCAGCCACTCTGGTGGGGGATGGAGATGCCACATTTAAATAAATGTCTCTTGTGTATGGTGCGGGCGTTCTAGTTGGGGACTCTAGATGACACAGCAGACGCTCCAGTTTGGGACTTCATGCAACATGGTGGATCTCATCCAGCATGAGCCATAATTAGGGCCTGGGTGCGACCTGGGGGGCGCTCTCTTTGTGGGCTCTGCGTGACGTGGCGGGCGATCTAGTTGTGGGCTCTGCGTGACGTGGCGGGCGCTCTAGTTGTCGGCTCTGCGTGACGTGGCGGGCGCTCTAGTTGTGGGCTCTGCGTGACATGGCGGGCGCTCTCGTTGTCGGCTCTGCGTGACATGGCGGGCGCTCTAGTTGTCGGCTCTGCGTGACGTGGCGGGCGCTCTAGTTGTCGGCTCTGCGTGGCGGGCGCTCTAGTTGTCGGCTCTGCGTGACGTGGCGGGCGCTCTAGTTGTGGGCTCTGCGTGACGTGGCGGGTGCTCTAGTTGTGAACTCTGCGTGACGTGGCGGGCGCTCTAGTTGTCGGCTCTGCGTGACGTGGCAGGCGCTCTAGTTGTCGGCTCTGCGTGACGTGGCGGGCGCTCCACTCGTCGGCTCTGCGTGACGTGGCGGGCGCTCTTGTTGTGGGCTCTGCGCGACGTGGCGGGCGCTCTAGTTGTGGACTCTGCGTGAGGTGGCGGGCGCTCTAGTTGTGGGCTCTGTGTGAGGTGGCGGGCGCTCTAGTTGTCGGCTCTGCGTGACGTGGCGGGCGCTCTAGTTGTGGGCTCTGCGTGACGTGGCGGGCGCTCTAGTTGTGGGCTCTGCGCGACGTGGCGGGCGCTCTAGTTGTCGGCTCTGCGTGACGTGGCGGGCGCTCTAGTTGTCGGCTCTGCGTGACGTGGCGGTGCGCTTAGTTGTCGGCTCTGCGCGACGTGGCGGGCGCTCTACTTGTCGGCTCTGCGAGACGTGGCGGGCGCTCTACTTGTCGGCTCTGCGCGACGTGGCGGGCGCTCTACTTGTCGGCTCTGCGAGACGTGGCGGGCGCTCTAGTTGTCGGCTCTGCGTGACGTGGCGGGCGCTCTAGTTGTGGGCTCTGCGTGAGGTGGCGGGCGCTCTACTTGTCGGCTCTGCGTGACGTGGCGGGCGCTCTAGTTGTGGGCTCTGCGCGACGTGGCGGGCGCTCTAGTTGTGGCTCTGCGCGACGTGGCGGGCGCTCTAGTTGTGGGCTCTGCGCGACGTGGCGGGCGCTCTAGTTGTGGACTCTGTGTGAGGTGGCGGGGCGCTTTTAGTTGTCGGCTCGGCGTGACGTGGCGGGCGCTCTTGTTGTCGGCTCCGCGTGACGTGGCGGGCGCTCTAGTTGTGGGCTCTGCGCGACGTGGGGGGGCGCTCTAGTTGTCGGCTCTGCGTGACGTGGCGGGCGCTCTAGTTGTCGGCTCTGCGCGACGTGGCGGGCGCTGGACTTGTCGGCTCTGCGCGACGTGGCGGGCGCTCTCGTTGTCGGCTCTGCGCGACGTGGCGGGCGCTCTAGTTGTCGGCTCTGCGCGACGTGGCGGGCGCTCTACTTGTCGGCTCTGCGCGACGTGGCGGGCGCTCTAGTTGTCGGCTCTGCGCGACGTGGCGGGCGCTCTAGTTGTGGACTCTGCGCGACGTGGCGGGCGCTCTAGTTGTGGGCTCTGCGCGACGTGGCGGGCGCTCTAGTTGTGGGCTCTGCGCGACGTGGCGGGCGCTCTACTTGTCGGCTCTGCGTGACGTGGCGGGGCAGCTCAAACTTGTGGGCTCTGCGTGACGTGGCGGGCGCTCTAGTTGTGGGCTCTGCGCGACGTGGCGGGCGCTCTAGTTGTGGGCTCTGCGCGACGTGGCGGGCGCTCTAGTTGTGGGCTCTGCGCGACGTGGCGGGCGCTCTAGTTGTCGGCTCTGCGAGACGTGGCGGGCGCTCTAGTTGTGGGCTCTGCGTGACGTGGCGGGCGCTATAGTTGTCGGAACTTCGAGACGTGGCGGGCGCTCTAGTTGTCGGCTCTGCGTGACGTGGCGGGCGCTCTAGTTGTGGGCTCTGCGAGAGGTGGCGGGCGCTCTAGTAGTCGGCTCTGCGCGACGTGGCGTGCGCTCTAGTTGTCGGCTCTGCGCGACGTGGCGGTCGCTCTAGTTGTGGACTAGAATCCTATATCTACATAAATTTGTGGACTGTATATGGTTGGTGAAGTTGTTGGTGGACGCCACGTCAGGCGCCCAGGTGGGGCACAGGCTGTAATGACCTAGTTATCATTTACTAGCTATAACTGTGCTTGTAACCGTATCTCTCGCATTTTTGTCTCATCCCGCATGAGCCATAATTAGTTAGAATCCTTTAATCCCGCATCAATGGGACTTGATAGGTTCTAGATTATCAGTTTACCGTGCAAAAGTGCCTACAATTCACCTGTAAGGACAGAGAACCACCGGGAAGGGAAGTCCAAGGTAAACTGGAAATAGAAAATCTGCAGACGTCACTTCGGGTTTTTTTTTTTTTTTTTTTTTTTTTTTTAAATTAAAGGAATTTCTTGATGTCTTTTTGCTTCGCCGTCTTGTTAATATTCATTTGCATTGTTATTTCTTTCCTGTATTTTTCCCTCTGGCTCGCGGCTCGTAGCAGGGACTGTGCCAGTTGTGAAGCCTTTGTGGAGAGGGCTCGTTACCAGCCGCCTGGAAGTCAGTGCGAGGGGGGGATAATGAAAAATTAATGTCTCCAGCTCTGCCTGCAATCTGACACTGTGGGAATGCAGGTGGTCCGGTCCCTGGGACGAGAATTAAACCAACATGCCAATCCTTTGCCGGGGCCGGGGGCACCGCAGCCTTGCTCTCTAGGCCTTGAAATGCCTTCTGGCGTTGTTATGAAAGCAGAATCGCAGATGATGCGAGCAGCCAGGAACCATATGGACTTGTTGTTGGAGCTGATAAAATGTGACATGTTATTTTTATTCAGCAGAGGAGAAGGTTAATGATCATCCAAAAGGTAGCCCGACGCGGTAGGGAAGGTATCGTAGCGTACACCGTGCCTGGTTGATCACTATGATCGAATATTAAATTTGGCAAAATTTTATAAAAAAAAAAAAAAAAAAAAAACGTTTGCTCCAAGCGTCTACTTTCACTGCAACAATATTCATCTAGGTCAGAAAAAGGGAGCTTTTTTCTGGTTGCACCAATTGTGTTGGTGGACATCCGTTTCCTGATCTGCGCCATAGGGAATGTGATGCTCACTATATGGCACTTTTTTTTTAAAAAATTTTTTTTATATAATTATTGTTTTGGGGGGGAAAAAAAATCTAAAAAATAAATTCTGGTTCCTAGCTTGGTTCACCTCATCTGGGTCGGAGGTTTTATTAGCAGCCTCTCTTGCAGATTCTGTGGAAAAAAAAAAATTATGGAAAAACAAACAATGTTTTTTCTGTTAAGTGATGGACACTAAGTCGGAAGCCCAACTGACCCCTATATAGTCCCTGGGGTTCGTCCGGCGCCATTGATGTCATGAAACAGATCCAGCAGCGCCGTTATGATCCCTTTTCTATGACAGTCCAGAAAAATGGAAATAACACCGATATAAACTTAGCGTTAATGTTTGTCAATGCCTGTTCCTTGATTTTTTTTTTATCTATTGTTTACAGAAAAAGTTTTGAAAAATCCCTTTTTTTGAAAAATAGGCAATTTTTCTGATCTTTCAGCTTAAAAAACTTTTTTCCAAAAATAATTATTGTTTATTTTAATGTCCATTTAATTGTATGTATGTATGTATGTGTATGTATATATATATATATATATATATATATATATATATATATATATATATATATACACACACACACAAAATTAGGAATATTCAGCTTTTGATTGAAATATCTGGATGAAAATAAAACTTGGTGTCATTTTTTTTTTTAAATGGCTATAATGAGCCCATCTCTTCCCTTTAGATGCACATGTGAAACTGTTCAATGTTTCAGTACTTTTTGCCCATCTTGCTGATCTCCAACAAGGAGCTTAATGGCAAAATTCCCAACAGGTGTTGGATCCCTGAATTGCTCAATATATTTAGGGGGTTATTTAAATTGGGATATAAACAGTCCTCCTCATCCTGCTGTTCATAATTGACATCATGAGGCCAAGACAACACCTTACAATTGATCAATAGTACCTCATTGTGGTCTGCGCGCTAGAAGACCTGACCAGACCACCGAGCACAGGCATCACCTGGCTGCTGACGATGCTGGAGACGTCAAGGAGAGCGCTTTGCATCAGCCAGGTCAGGTACCCTTGCCGGTCATCTAGCACGCAGACCATGCTGATGTAAATGGTTACGTATGGTTTGACGTAAAACTTGGTCGCCTCTCACTTGTGCCTGGAGTTGTGCGGCATCCATCATCTAGTTCTGCAGGGCATTGGTTATAATGAAGCGGTCATCGGTGTGTGATGGAACCAAAGAACATCCACTTCTTTGCCTTTCTGTGACTCTTCCAGTATCTTTGATGCAACCTGCTAGTGACACTCTAAGCTCAGTGGCCACTTCTGTCTGAGATTATCCTGCTTGAAGCCTCCCAATGGCCAGATACTGTTGATCACTTATAAGGTGTTGTCTTGGTCTCATGATGTAAAATGTGAACAACATGATGAGGAGGACGGTTTACACCCAAATTCAAATTGATCCCCTAAATGTATTGGGCGATTCAGAGATCAAACACCTGTTGTGGATTTTGCCATTTATCTCCTTGTTAGGCCATGTTCACACGGCTGAAAACGTCCAAGTCATTACGCTAATCCACAGTTCTCATAGAGAACTATGGATTACGACTCCTCTCCCTGCTCGGCGAATACGCCGAGGGGGGAGATAATTGACATGTGAATTACCAGCGGCGTATACGCGCCACTGGTAATAACTGTCTATGGGAGGGCGAGGTGCCGGCCCCCCGCTCCCGCCCCCTTCCACACAGCGTACTTGCGGGGCGTAATTGCGGGGCGTAATTATGTCCCACAGTTAAGCCGTGTGAACATAGCCTTAGGGTACTTTCACACAGAGTCTTTGACGCGTTTTTCGATGTGTTATTTTTGCAAAACTACACAGCAATTAATGCTGTTGATTTCTGCACCTTAACGAGGTTTTGCTATGATGTAATGTTGATCTGGGATCCGCCAAAATGGGTATTTTAATCACTTTTCTAAATATATGTCATTAAAAAAAAGTGAAGCCTGTGACCGCTACAAGCTTAAAGGGGATTTGCCAACAGACCGAGTACTAACCTCTGTTCAGCATGAGAGCAAGATATAAACAAATCAGGCTGAGTCATGAAGCTGCAGTGGAGAGAGGGAGAGGGGAGGGGGGAGTGAGGAATCCAAGGGAGCGTCTCAAAAGTTAAGTGAACTAATAAACAGTACAACAGTGGATTCAATACAGCAAGACACAGGCTCATACACTGCACTGTCAGGAGAAACCTTATCTGCTAAGAAGCTAATGTAAACAAATCACAGAGCTGACAGAGACGCACACAGACACACACAGCCAGAGCACAGAGCATGCATAAGGGGATCCTGTGACATGTTCACTCAAATAATCAAACTATAACTTGTGAATTTCTGTATACAAAAGAGAACACCTATTCTACACAGCAGCTTGAAAGCTTCTTCATCAGATAAAGCAGGGATCTAATAACACTACAGCTAGTTATTCTGTATACAAAAGAAAACATATTGCTACCCGGTGCCTTAAAAGACCATTCATTCTGCCTGTCATCAGATAAGAAGTGATTCACACAAGCGCGGCCTTTTAGCTCCTGGGTCGTGACTAGGGGAAGCTTTGTGGTAACCAAGGGGGATTGAGAAATGCTGTAGCTCTGAGTTTTCACTTTTTTTTAATCGCATATATTTAGAAAAGTGATTAAATACCCATGTTGGAGGTTCCCACGTCAACATTACATGGTGGCACAACCCCTTTAATCAGAAGCCCTTAGTTTCCTGAAAGTTTACATTAGGCACGACCAGGAGCTGATCTGGCCATGCTTGTGGGTTTACACTTCTTATCTGATGACAGGGAACATGAAGGAGCTTGCAAGGGACCTCTGTTTCTTTTGTACAGAAAATCCACTGGTTGTAATGTCATTAAGTGAGTACACATGCCCCATGCTTCCTGGCCCACTCTCAGCCCCCCCTTCCCTCTCCTCCTTGAGGCTGCCTGTTTGTTTATCTTCTCTTCTGAGCCGACAAACTCCCTTCCTGGCAAAACCCTTTAAGAGATGGGCTATTTTATTTCATTTCATAGAAATTTCAATACATTTTATGTTTATCCTGGGAATTCAACTAAAAGCCAAATATTTCTAACTTTTTGTGAGTAGAGTATATTATCTATATGTGTGTATACATATATATTTACACACACAATAAAATAAACAATAAATGTATGTATATAAGAAAATAAGAACATAAAATTATATATATATATATATATATATATATATATATATATATATATATATATATATATACACATACACACATACTCTTACACTTGGCAAACTAGATTCTTATATTCATTTTGCCTTAACTTTGTGGACCCCTGAGTCTGCATTAGGAAGCTTTTTGCGTCCTCTATATTTTGGCAAGTGTGCGCCCTCTTGAAACGACAAGACAGCAGCATATGTGTTCCTCCTGTGAGATTGGGGTTGAAGTGTTGCTATTTGGGCTGGTCCTTGTGGAGTGGTCTCTACAATGGCTGGAGCACTGGTGTTGCTGCTGCGGTGGGGGAAGGGCCGGTAATCACTCACAGACGGTCTCCCTGTTTTAAGGCCTCTGAGAAGAGATTAATTGAAACCGCTTGCAGTGAGAGGCTTTGTTGAGACTAAACTTGTAAAGCGCCCCCACCTCGGTGTCTCTGCGCCCAGCACTGCTATCACATCATTGCACTCCCTGCACTAGTTTGCATAGTTTCTGTGTGTAGGGTTTGAGATGTGTTTTTTGAATTTTGTGATTTTTTTTTTTTTTTTTTTTTAATCCTCTTTTGTATTTAGCATTTCACACAGTTGTCAGTATTTTTTAAAGGGGTGGTCTCACTACAAGGATTGCTGCTTTTTATGTTAGAGATCTTGCAAAAACAAGTCACTTTGCAATATGTGTCCATTACCAGTGTCCTACCTATTCCTAGATATCTCCTCTTGTATGGGCTGCTTCAGCTCCTCAGGTCGCTATAGCTACAGACCTGTCCGATCTATCCTGATAGGCTGTCCGCACTGGTTGCTATAGCTATAGACCTGTCCTATCTATCCTGATAGGCTGTCAGCAATGGTTGCTATAGCTATAGACCTGTCCTATCTATCCTGATAGGCTGTCAGCACTGGTTGCTATAGCTACAGACGTGGCTTCTATTGCAGCCTAGGAGAAGCCAGTAAACACGCCCCTGAATTCAAAGTGAAACCAAGAAAACAGGACGAATCAATGTAGTGAGACAACCCCTTTAATTTATCTTTTTTATTTTTTTAGTTAGTTAAATTAGTTAAATTGGGTCAGAGTTTGGGAGTATTATAGGAGCACTTCTCCGTCTTGGCCCTGTGGAATTGAATTTGAAAAAACTGGACCACCCCTTTATTCGATTAAGGGGCACGATTTTACATATATATATCCAGAGAGAGAGAGATTCCAGAAGTTGAAAATAGTTATTAGAGCATAATGGGGGGGAGGGGGAAAAAACGCGAAAACCTAATTTATAAACCTGCTTGTTCCAGCGCCGCTGTAGGTCCCGGTGATCCCGGTTGATGACGTCACCGGTCGATCGTCACTTGCCTTTGCAGCCAGTCACGGGCGTCTGTTGATATGATATGCCATCAATGTCTGACAGTTGCAGGTCCCACACGAGAATGAGCCCTGAATGGAGAGGTTGGGACTCTCGCATTGAAATTGGTGGGAGCTCGGAGTACAGCCAAGTTCGCCCTTTAAGCCCAGTAGTTGCCAGGATTCAGACCTGCTAGTGGAGACCAAAATTTGACTTTTTTGTCAAATTTTTTTCAGGGCTGTGGAGTTTGTCGGAGTCGGTGCCTATTTTGCAGGAGTCGGAGTCGTCATAAAATGGACCGACTCCGACTCCCAAAATATATAATAAGTTGGTCCAGTTAGCTCAATACAGTGCAAAGAGCAAGAGGAATTGGGTGCGGCCAGTGCTCCTGCTCCCATATCTTCAGCCTCATCACATGAGGAGTGTAATTGATGACATGGAGCAGGCAAAACGCTGCCCCAGGGGAAAAGATTCCGCTCCCATGGCAAACAGATTTCACCAGAACCGATTTGCCCCCAACCCAAGTTAGTGTAGAGAGGCCGTTCTCTGGCCTGAAAATAATGAGATCAGATGTGAGGTCATGTATGCAGGATCTGATGGAGGCGATACTATTTCTCAGAACAAATTCAGAGACTCCACAAATGGTCCTGTAGTGATTTGCGTATTTACAATTTTTTTTGTTTTCATATCCAATAAATATATGGTAATGGTAACAATGTTTCAAACTTGTGACTTTCAGGCTCCATATCTCTCCATCCACTACAGCTTTGAACATGAGGCTACTGTCGTTTATATACAGTCATCTAACCGATCTTATACATAAATGTGACTTGCAAGTATTTAGCATCTGCTAAGTTCTGCAGATTCTTTCCTGTAACTGCATTGTTACTGTTTACCTCCTAAAAATCAAAATGTTAATTTCTATTATTTTGTTAGTATTTGGGAAATCCACCTTGGGTTTTCAATACTGCCTGAATCCTTCTGGGCTCTGGATCAGATTCAAGCAGGTCGTAACCAAAATCTGATCCCCGGTCTCTTCTCCACGTTCCCAATGTTGGTGCAGACTGGACTTGGATACAAATACAGCTTTTTCTTCAACTCTACCCACAAGTGTTCAAAAGATCAAAACATTGTTACCCTTTTGCTTGTCGGTGTCTGTTCTACCTTAGCTTGATTATTGTATCATAAGGTGATAAACAGCCTGATGTTACCATTTTACGACAGTAAAGTTATCACTTAAACATGCGCCGTGTATGAGGGAGTCAGGAGTCGGAGTCGGGGCTTTGGCTTGCCGACTCCACAGCCCCGTTTTTTTTTTTTCTTCTTTTTTTTTATTTCATTTATTTTGCTGGAGCCATTGAATCAATCAATTACATGTTAGTGAGTAATGAAGAAATGAATGTCTTTGCTGCTAGCATTGACGTTCTCTCTGTGGATTATGGACGTGCTCGTTTTTAATGATCTGCTGCTAATTGGCGTCTCGTCCTCTCCGGAGCGTTGAATGATTCATATGTATGGACGCGATGGATGTGCAGCTTTGGTCATGTGCGGCATACATGGTCGCGTTATGCCTCCTGCTCGCTCTGCTGTGTGCATGAAGCCTTCAAATGGCCATACCATACACTTGAGACAGCACTATGGCCCGTAGACTCCTCGTATCCGGCTCGTTGAGCATACGGATGAAGGTTTTTTCAGCCCGCAGTTATTAGCCGCATCTCCACCATAATCGCACACGATCGGCTCGGATGAGCATGGCTGTTTCAGTAGGGTGAGAGGAATAAGTAGTTGTGTGAAATACGCATGTGAAGTGTCTCATTGGGTAGATGTGATAGGCACCTCTCAGGTGCACCTCGTGTGATGCCTTATGCGCTGCGTAAAAAAATTTAAAAAAAATAACCAAAAATTGCAAATTTTTTCTTCTATGGGGGTAAAAATTTTTATATTTTAATAGAGCGGACTTTTACGGATGTGGCAATGCCAGTTAGGCCCGGTTCACACAGCTTATTCAAGCCATAATTGCGGGACGGATTTCTCCCGCAATTCCGGCTTCAATAAGGGGCGGGGCGCCACCATGGCCATAGATCATGCTTATGCATGGCGTGTATCTCCCCGGATAATGAACATGTCACTTCTCTCCCCGAACCGGGGATTGCGATGCGGCTTAGAGAGACTGACCATAGTTCTATGAGTCTGTGCTTGACCGTAATGGCTGGGACGATTCCAGCCGTATTGCAGCGCAGTGGCGCGCACAGGCTGAAATCGTGCCCAAAATAAGCCGTGATTGGACGGCTTTATGTAAAATGTTTTTCTTGTAAATTAAGGGGTTGTTTTTAATTTTTTTTTTTTTTCTTTTTAAGCTCTTCTTTAGAGATTTAGATCAGATTATCATCCAATCCAAGCCTTGGGAGGGGGGTTCCAGAAGTTGAAAATAGTCGTTAGAGGATAATAGAAAAAAAAAAAAAAAAAAAAAAAACTTAATTCATGAACCTGCTTGGTACAGCGCCGCTGGTGGTCCCGGCCGATGACGTCACCGTTCATTCTTCACTTGACTCTGCAGCCAATCATGGGCGTGAGCAGTCACTGTGGTATATCCAAGGGGCTTTCTCTATCGACGACTAACAACTATTTCCAACTTTTGGAACACCTTTTTAAAGGGTGACCACTTGTAAAAAAAAACAAAACAACAACAAAAAAAACAAACAATTATTATACTGAAATAGGTCAAGGGTGGGCAAAAAGTAAAAAAAAAAAAAAAAGTGATACTTTCTTGTCACTGCTGCCCTGGAGTTCCCCCAGTGAGCCGCTCCTCTTCACTTCCGGGTTCTTGTACCGAACCACAGAAAAGGCTCACGCTCCACACACTTACAATGGAGGGTGAGCTTCTCCTGTGTGTTTGCATGAAAACTCAGAAGTGAAGAGGAGCGGATCGGCGGGGAACTCGCAGGGAAGTATCTATTTATTTTTTACTGTTTTTGCCGACGTTGGTCTCATTTCACCGTAGTTCTTTTACAACCCAGGTTTTTTGGGAGGTGCAAGAGGAGCTCGTACAAGAGCATAGGGCCTTTACTGTAACATCCTATGCCTGTATAGGGGGACTTTTCTGTTTCCACGTTGATTTATTATCACACTTTAGGTGCAATTGGAGTGGAAAAAAAATTGAGGCAATGCCAATGGGCATTGCATTGAATTTAAGGCAGACTAGCTCCCTATGTGCAGCATCTGTATGGCGACACAGTCATGTAGGTCCTGGCTGTGGGAGTAGTGCAGAGAGTGAAGAGCACCACTATTAGGTATAGTATAAGTCATCTGCTGCAAAATCGAGTGTCTTGCATGTGGATTGTGATGCAGATTTCTCCTTTGCAGTTTTGCAGGGGTTTTGACTGTAGCTTAACATGATGCTATGTACAGTGGAAAATCAAAGGTGTGCAGGCAGTGTCAAACAGTGGTGCCCACCGGTGGAGCCGATCTCTGGTGCTCACCGGGCTGTGCCTGATTGCAAATGACTTTTGCTTTCTGCCTTTCTCCCTGAAAAGCGTCTCCAGTTCTGCTCAGTGGCCCACCATGCAAAAGGGGCACACTGAGGATCATTCCTTGCCTGTGTACAGCACAAGGCATTATGGGAAAGGAGCTGAGAAGCTCAAGCGCCCTCTATTGGATGTAACAAATCCTCAATTTTCTTCAGACTCCTTAGAAAACAAAAGGAATATTAGCCAAGCCAGTGTCACCCATCTGCAGACAGCTGTTTCGGAGTTTTGCTCCTCACCAGAGCAGAGTGTACTGGCTGGCTGGGTGGGAGGCAATGAGTGGCTCAGAAAGGGGAACCTCTCTCCTTGGGGAGAGCACCATATTGGCGTGTGGAGTTTTGAATTGTACAGGTAAATCACATAGACTTTTATGAGCACTATACAACCCTCCAAGAAAACCTAAGCCCACTTTTCCTGAATGTGTCAGAGCTGAGAACATGATCAGGTTTTCTGGATTCTTGTTACCTCATTTGGCAGGGAGTTGGTTAACCGGCCCAGTAATTGGCAGCCGCAGTGTTTATAGTCATTGGTGTAGTCTAGTAATTGGGTGTCCTGTTTACTGTGAACCTCCTACTTGCCAAAAAGAAGGTAATGGCCTCTGGAGAATGTGCTCCTTTCAAGGGACTGTGGGCCACCAATTTTTTTTTTTTTTTTTTTTTTATAAATTTGGCTGCTATAGTTCTAAATTAGAGGGAAATACAAGGCAGTCCCTGGGTTACGAACGGAATAGGGACTGTAGGTTTGTTCTTAAAGGGAACCTGTCACATATGTTATGTACCCCTTGCTGAGGGCAGCACAAGCTAGTGTCAGACCTGCTGTTTCCAGCGCTGTGTCCTTTATTCTGTAAGATGCAGCAGTTTTGGAGCATTTACCTCTCAAATCTTATTCTTGAGCAGGTGTTAGCCCGCCCACCAAAGGCTAGCCCCGCCCACTGACAGTTATTCACATGTTTCTACCTATTCAAAGTAATAGGTTTGTCAGTTGAGGTGGGCGGGGCTAGCCTCAGGTGGGCAGGGTTTGAAAAAAACTGACACTGAAGGACTCTTCGAATGACTCTTCTGACTGAAAACTGCAGATCTGAGCATTAAATACATGAAAACTACAAAATCTTACAGAATAAGGGACACAGCACTGGAAACAGCAGGTCTGACACTAGCTTGTTCTGTCCTCAGCAAGGGGGGCATAAACTATGTGACAGGTTCTCTAAGTTGAATCTGTATGTAAGTCGGAGCAGGTATATTTATTAAATGTAACTCCAGCACAAAAGTTTTTTTGTTTTTTTTTAGTTTCGGATAGTGCAGGGAAGGGTTTTTACATTTGTCTTGTTGTCTGTACCACTGCTAAAGAAATTTCACCGCATGTGCTGCTGTGGCATGCTGGAACGTGTCATTCCACAGCTACTATCTGCTGTGGAACATGGAACTACAAGTGCCAGCATGCACCATAAGTCTCCGTTTGTAACAAGGGGACAGATGTAAGTTGAAACAGTGTCAGGTGAGGACTGGCTGTATCTTGATCTTCTTCTTGTATGTAGCCATAGGTGGATTCTAGGATAATTTAAGTCAAAGAACCTTCCAAGAGTATATGAGCACTTGCAACCATTTGTTTGCTCTGAGGCATCTGACGTAATCAGTGAAGTAACTGCAAAGAGTTAATTCAGCGTTTGTTCGTTTTGTGTATGCAGCTCACATGCAGTCCTATGCATTTCCATAGTGAGATCCCACAGTTGGGTTGTCAACCTCCGCCTCCTTTTGCTGACCTGCATACAGTAGAAGCAGGATTGCAGGGTAACACTACACACCGGGTTTGTTTGTAGTCTGTAACCGTTGAAACGCATAGGTTTGAATAGGAGCTGAATGCACAAAACGATTGTAGGTTTTAAACCATTTCCGTTTTTAAAGGGGTTGTCTCGCTACAAGGATTGCTGCTTTTGATGTTAAAGATCTTGCAAAAACAAGGTACTTTGCAATGTGTGTCCATTAACAGTGTCCTACCATTCCTAGATATCCCCTCTGTTATGGGCTGATCACAGACTTCTCAGGTTGCTATACGCTACAGACCTGTTCCAATTCGTTCCTGATAAGGCTGCCAGTCACTGGTTGCATATAAGCTACCGACCTGTTCCATATTCCTCTGATAGGCTGCCAGCACTGGTTGCTATAGCTGCAGACCTGTTCAATCTCTCATGATAGGCTGCCAGCACTGGTTGCTATAGCTGCAGACCTGTTCAATCTCTCATGATAGGCTGCCAGTGCTGGATGCTATAGCTACAGACCTGTTCAATCTCTCCTGATAGGCTGCCAGCACTGGTTGCTATAGCTACAAGCACCTATGTTTGATCTACTATTCCTTGATAGGCTGCCGCAGGGCATAACCGGGAATTTGGGCTCATTTATGGCTACAGACCTGGCTTCTACTGCAGCCTAGTGGAGCCATAAACACGCCCCTGAATTCAAAATGAAACCAATAAAACAGGAATGAGGTCAGATTAATAAATGTAGTGATACAACCCCTTTAAAGTTTTGTTCATTTTTTTTCTTTTTTTTTTCTTTTTTTAGCGGCTTGGTGCAATGAAACGGTTGGCAAAGTCTATATACTCTCCAAAAGCTAAATCTGCTGAAAATGAAAGTCTTCAGGGGAGCACGGGGTTACTATAAAAGAAAATGCAGTTGTTTCTCACATCTACTTTCTCACGTTCGGCATAATGGATGCTTCTTCAAAGGGACCTTGAGAATCATGTGCTCTCTAGAGATAGCGGAGAATCAGCTCATTAATATTGCATGCAGAGCGATTGCAGGGCATTCTATGAGCTGGGAATTTAGTGCCATAGATTGCAGCCACTGATTCTGGATTGCTTCCCTATGAAAAGCACAAGTATTAAAATAAAAACACCATTTAAAGGGGACCTGTGGCTGCTGCTGCTGTGTCGTAGTAAATACTTGTGTTTTCCGTGAAATAACTATTCTGGAGCATCCGTCCTTAAAGGGAATGTGTCATCAAAAAATGACTTCTTGTTTAACTCATGTTTTTATGTTAAACTCCGTTTTTAGGAATATTTGGTAATTTTTTTTTTTAAATTTTCCGGATCACTTTCAGTATTTTTTTTTTTTAATTCTTAAGTCCTGCAGTTTTCACTTTGGCCGCTAAGCCTAATAATGGTCTGACATTTCATGTTCTGTAGAGGGACATTTTCAGTGTCTGCTCATTATCAGTAAAAGCAGGGTCAAACTGAAAGGAGACAACATTGTGTATAGATAACACAGAATCCACCAGTCACAAGAGGAGATGTCACAGCTCCCCCTCTCGCCTACCTCCACAGTGAAAACTCTCCTATACAAGTCTATGGGACAGAATCTGTCTTAAAGGGGTTGTCTCACTACAAGGATTGCTTTTTATTTTAAAGATCTTGCAAAAACAAGTCACTTTGCAATATGTGTCCATTAACAGTGTCCTACCTATTCCTAGATATCCCCTCTTGTATGGGCTGCATCAGCTCCTATGGTCGCTATAGCTACAGACCTGTTTGATCTCTCCTCATAGGCTACCAGCACTGGATGCTATAGCTACAGACCTGGCTTCTACTGCAGCCTAGTGGAGCCAGTAAACACGCCCCTGAATTCAAAGTGAAACCAAGAAAACAGGACTGAGGTAAGATGAATCAGTGTAGTGAGACAACCCCTTTAAGGAGCCTATGGTCATGAAGCTGCTGTAAAGTATCTCTCTGACTGCTGTTAAAGCAGTGCAAGCAAGAATGTCTTCCCCATAATCATATACAGACGGCCTAATAGCTAAAACTACAAACCGGAAATAAAAACGACTGAGATGAAAAGAATATGGATCAGGGTCAGGATTAAATAATAAAAAAAATAAATAAAATAAAAATTGGCGACAGATTCCCTTTAAATTTATACGTTGTACGGATCCTCTGTTATTCCTCCTAGAAATGTATTGCCAATCTGTCAGCTGGGTGTTACCAATTAGGGGCGTGTCCTGCAGTCTGATATCGTCCAATCAGTGCTGACAGTCAGTGAGTGCAGGGACACACCCCTTTGAAAACTGAAATGGTAACACCCAGCTGACTGATTCAGTAGTACATTATTAGGCAGAATAACAGAGGAACAGCACAACACACAGATAGGGCCCGTCTACACGACATTTTTTTAGCGTCACATTTTCACATGGATTGCATTGTTCAAAACTGCAAAAATTCGACTGTAAAAGCATCTCCATAGGCCTGAATGGAAAATACGAGTTGTAGTCCACACGACTACAGATTGCAAAATACCTTAGAACATGTTGAATAATCCGCCACATCTGCAGTTAATAAATGGTTCCCAAAATCTCTGTTCGATCTGCCTCCAAAACCCCATAGAGAGATGGGACCCGTTTTCTGACTGCAAATCCGGTGGGGAAACCCCCCACCCCCCACCAAAATCCACATTGAAAAAATAGTCAAAATACTCATTGGTCGACGCAGTTTTCGGATTTAGAATCCGCTGAGTATTTTAACCAGTGTCGTGTGGACGGAGCCTGCACGCTGCGGTCATTTTTGTAACAATCTCAGACGCAAACTTGTCCTAAATGAGACCCATTGGGGCAGATTTATCAAGTCAGTTGCGCCAGAATTCTCGCTCAAGTTGCGCCAAAAACAAGCTTTTCGCCACATTTACTGTCTGTCTTAGACAGTTTCAGGTGCTTCTGCGCCGCGTCCGACAAAGGGGAGTGGCTTTGTGAAAGAGGGTGTGGTTTGTGGAAAGTGGGCGGGGCTTAAATTTGAACGCATGCGCCAGGATGTGTGACCAAATTTTGGCGTAAGAGGAAGCCAACTTAAAGATGGTACAAACTTAGACTAGACCGTTCTAACCTGCACCAGATTTATCAACCCTGTGATACATGTGGCGCATTGTAAGACTGTCTGGTCTAACTTTACACTGTCTAAAAGGAAGACACTATTGATAAATCTGCCCCAGTGTCTTTACTAGATATGATTGTAACAAACCCTCTGCTGTAAAGATAAGTTAACACAATGGATTTTAACCTGGAATTCGAGGCAGATTTTGCATCGGATTTCACGCTCAAATCCACGGACTGCCATGAATTGGAAAAGGTCGATCTGCTCTGTAGTTCACACTGGGAGCTACAGCGTGGATTTTCTACAGCTCAGGTTTCAGCCCTAGTGCAGGAAAAAAGTGAATCCTCCTTGGACTCCGCTCAGACAGGAGTGCTGCGGTTTTGTCCTATTGAAATGAGGCTCCAAAAGAGAGGCAGAAACCTCCTCTGCAAAGTAAAAATCCTCAGCAGAAATGTCAGTCGTCGCCACAGATTTCTGCCACGGATTCCACATATCACAAGGCATTATGGGAAAGGGGCTGAGACGCTCAAGCGCCCTCTAATGGATGTAACAAATCCTCAATTTGCTTTTGACCCACCGAGTCTTGAGAAAGCAAAAAGGATTTTAGCCAAGCCAGTATCTCTCATCTGCAGACAACGCTGTTTCAGGATTTTTGTCCCTCATCAGTGCAGAGCAGAGAAGATACTGGCTGGCTGTGTGGGAGGCATTGAGTGGCTCAGAAAGGGGAACATCTCTCCTTGAGGAGAGCACCGAACAAACAGCTTGTAGAGTTATGTACTGCCTTTTCGCCCTCTACTAAGCATCTGCATATCACAAGGCATTATGGGAAAGGGGCTGAGAAGCCCAAAGCGCCCTCTATTGGATGTAACAAATCCTCAATCTGATGGATTCCACATCAGATTTTTCCAATAGGAAAACAGAGTACAGAAAATTGTAGGCATTATAGACATTCTACCAGAAAAACCTTAGGCCTGGTTCACACTTGTGTTGGAGCTTCTGTTCAGAATCTCTGTCACAGAGGTGGAACCAGATCCGTTTTACCACTAACACCAATGACGCCCCACAAATACCATTGACTGTGGTGAGGTTCTTTGGGTTTCCACTGTGGTGTTGAGAAAGGGAAGACCTCTCCTTAGTGAGAGCGCCTATATAGGCGTGTGGAGATTCGAAATTGCCTTTTTGCACTCCACGAAGCATCTGCATATCACAAGGCATTATGGGAAAGGAGCTGAGATGCTCTAGCGCCCTCTTGTGGATGTAACAAATCCTCAATTTGCTTTTGACCCACTGGATTTTTGGAAAGCAAAAGGGATAATTAGCCAAGCCAGTTTCACCCATCTGTAGACAGCCGTTTCGGGGGTTTGCCCCTCATCAGTACACAGCAGAGCGATCCTGGCTTGGCTGAGTGGGAGGCAATGAGTGACTCAGAAAGGGAAGATCTCTCCTTAGTGAGAGCACCATATAGGCGTGTGGAGATTAGAAATTGCCTTTTTGCACTCCACGAAGCATCTGCATATCACAAGGCATTATGGGAATGGAGCGGAGAAGCTTTAGTGCCCTCTTTTGGATGTAAAACCCCGAAACGGCTGTATACAGATGAGTCATGCTGGCTTGGCTAATTATCCCTTCTTGCTTTCCAAAGATCCAGTGGGTCAAAAGCAAATTGAGGATTTGTTGCATCCAAAAGAGGGTGCTCGAGCTTCTCCGCTCCTTTCCCATAATGCCTTGTGATACTGTGGTGTTGATTATTGAACATGTTCTAGGTTTTTTGAAAAAAGTTAGGTTTTGAAATCTGACCTCAAGAAATCTCTGAATAATAATAATAATCTTTATTTATATAGCGCCAACATATTTCGCAGCACTTTACAGTTTGGAGGGTGTAGGTACAGACAAAAAGACATACATTGCACCAGGCATCCTCAAACTGCGGCCCTCCAGCTGTTGGGAAACTACAACTCCTATTATGCATTTATAAATCTAAATATGGACATATGGAGTTGAGTTTAACAGCTGGAGGGCGCAGTTGAGGATGCGCTTACAATGAAAGTACTTACAGATGAACCAAGGTGAAGGGCCTCTCGCAAGAGCTTAAATCTTAGGAGTGGTAGACAAGGTGAAGACGTGCTAGATTACAATGTCAGCCATGTGACTAAATATGGGGTGTTTACGAGAATTCGGATGGACCTGCCACCCAGACAGTACATCTATATACAGTTAAGTGCCGAAAATGAGTGCACTAGGGAGTGTGGGGGAGGGAGGGTGTTAGCATTAGGGATTCTGGTAGGCCAGAGTGATAAGATGTGTTCTCAGGGCCCTCTTAAAGCGATGAGGGTTGTGAATTTGCCTGATCGCCCGCGGTAGCATGTTCCAGAGAACTGGTGCCGCACGTGTGAAGACTTGGAGACGGGCATGGGAGGTTCGGATGATTGATGAGTGTAACCTGATATAATCGGCAGAGGGGAGAGAGCGGGCAGGGTGGTAGACAGAGATGAGGGAGGAGATGTAGGGAGGAGATGTAGGGAGGAGCAACGTTGTAGAGAGCTTTGAGTGAGAGTGAGGAGTTTGTTGTATTCTGTACTGGATAGGCAACCAGTGCAGTGACTGACACAGGGTAGAGGCATCAGTATAGTGGCTGGAAAGAAGGATGAGCCTGGCTGCTACATTCAAGGATTGGAGAGGAGGGGAGGGTTTACAGAGAGGGAGACCGATAAGTCAAGACGAGAATGAATAAGAGCCACAATGAGTTTGAGCTGTTTCCGCAGTGAGAAAAGGACGGATTCCGGAGATGTTTTTGAGGTGCAGGTGACAAGAGCGGACAAGGGATTGGATAGAGAGGGTGAATAACAGAAGGTTAAAATATAACTTTTAATTAAACACCCCTAAGAAACAAATCAACTTCCCGTATAAAACATAAGTGAACAATAGACAGTCATATCAAAGTACAATTTTTATCCTGTATACTATGGTCAAGGAACCAAATATAGGGAGCACAAAATAATGAGATGTGATTGATGATACTTATTATTTTGTGGTCCCTATATTTGGTTCCTTGACCATAGTATACAGGTTTAAAATTGTACTTTGATATGACTTTGTCTATTGTTCACTTATGTTTTAGATGGAAAGTTGTCCTGTTTCTTACGGGTGTTTAATTAAAAGTTAGATTTTAACCTTCAACCTTAAAAGCTATTACATTGGGGTTAAGTAGTATTTGACGTTTTCAGAGATCCCTTGTACTGAGAACTCCCATAGAACACAATGGAGAACACAGAGTTCCCCTGTACTGGGAGCTCCCATAGAACAGAATGGAGAGAACACAGTGCTCCCCTGTACTGGGAACTCCAATAGAACAGAAGGGAGAACACAGTGCTTCCCTATACTGGGAACTCCCATAGAACAGAATGGAGAATATAACACTCCCCTATACTGAGAACTCCCATAGAACAGAATGGAGAGAACACAGCACTCCCCTGTACTGGGAACTCCCATAGAACAGAATGGAGAGAACACAGCGCTCCCTTGTACTGGGAACTCCCATAGAAGAGAATGGAGAATACAACACTCCCCTGAACTGAGAACTCCCATAGAACGGAAGGAAGAGTTATGTGAAAGTGCGACCACCTCTGGGACCCGCCCCTATCACACTCTTATTGATATGCCAACATAGTGCATGGTGGGAACACCACTTTAAGGGTATGTTCACACGCCGTGTTTTACTCCATGTAACATACGCTTTTAGATGCGTGTTTGGATCCATCTGTCGGACCCCAAACACATATCTAACAATGAGCAGTGTGATTTACATTGCTTTTAATAAGAAACACGCATCGGCGTTCACACGAGTGATCACCGATGCGTCTCACTGCGTCTTTCGGATCCGTGATGTGTCAATACTTGGTCCGAAAGACGCAGCAGGAGCCGTATAATAAACTATAGGGTGCGATCCTGCTGCATCCAAACCACAGCTGCCTCTATAATAAACTATAGGGTGCGATCCTGCTGCATCCAAACCACAGCTGCCTCTATAATAAACTATAGGGTGCGATCCTGCTGCATCCAAACCACAGCTGCCTCTATAATAAACTATAGGGAGCGATCCTGCTGCAGCCAAACACACAGCTGCATGGTGGATACGTGTTGGATCCGTTTAGGATCCGATCGATGCAGCGTTTTTGGATCCGATTTTCGGATCCGAAATTGGATCCAAAAATGCTGTGTGAACAATCCCTAACTCACACAGTTATCCAGGCCTGATACAACTGTAGCAGATCCTTTGAAGTATTCTGTCAATGCGGCTTTTCTGCATGTGCATAGGAATGTTTCAGTTCATTGACTGCAAGCAGAGATCCTGAAGATGGGCTTCAAGACCTTAGCAGATAGATGGAATCTGATTGGTTGCAGTAGGTTGCTTAAACCTTCTTGTTCAATATTTTATAAATTCATGTAAATCTCGAGGCTGCTATAATATTGGACGCGTGTTCAGCCACATCGCTTGATAAATTCGGAGATGACCGTACCGCCATGCGTTTGTTTCAGATCCTGATAATCACATTGCGCGGTTCTGTGTGTGAAGTCATGATAATCAGATGATAGCAATATCAATAGTTTCATAATGATCTCCTCTGATCTCCGCTGCACGGGAGGGGGGGCTCTCGCCATTTTAATTAGAAATGTAAGATGCACCACAGTGTGAAGCCAGGAAACGCCATTCATCTCCTCTCGCCTGAGTGAGCAGACGGTCACATAAGGAAGCTGATTGCTGCCATGGTGCAGGGACTTTTCGAAAAATCACAATCCTCTCACTTTACAAATGACTATTCACAATGTACTGCTGGGATTTTTCTTTTTTTTTTTTTTCTGGCCTAAAAGGAAACCTTGTTTATGCTGCCCTATCTGAGAGCAGGATGGGAGGAGCTGAGCTCTGTGATATATAGGGTTATATGATAGAGGAGGGGATTTGAGCTCTGTGATATATAGGATTATATATATGATAGAGGAGAGAAGCTGAGCTCTGTTATATATAGGGTTATATGATAGAGGGAGAGAAGCTGAGCTCTGTGATATATAGGGATATATTGATTAGAGGAAGAGAGAAGCTGAGCTCTGTGCTATATAGGGTTATATGATAGAGGAGAGAAGCTGAGCTCTGTGATATATAGGGTTATATGATAGAGGAGAGAAGCTGAGCTCTGTGATATATAGGGTTATATCACAGAGCTCAGCTCCTCTATCATATAACCCTATATATCACAGAGCTCAGCTCCTCTCCTCTATCATATAACCCTATATATCACAGAGCTCAGCTCCTCTCCTCTATCATATAACCCTATATATCACAGAGCTCAGCTTCTCTCCCGCTATCATATAACGCTCTATATCACAGAGCTCAGCTTCTCTCCCACTACCATATAACCCTATATATCACAGAGCTCAGCTTCTCTCCCACTACCATATAACCCTATATATCACAGAGCTCAGCTTCTCTCCCTCTATAATGGGAGGCCCATAGGAAACGCTATATACTTCCTCCTTGGTTCTCTGTGCTAAGCATATTGCTTCAGAGCTTATGAAGTTCCATATTACATATGAGTGGGTTTGAAACCGGCGTCGGATTTTCTGTATGATCAGATGCCGGACTAAAGGAATTTCACTGTATTTTGTGTGCAATACATAATGGTTTTTACAGACTGTAAATTGACTGAGTTCTGCAGACTATTTACAAGGTTGAAAAACAAGCAAAAACTTTGTTCTGTGTCATTCACAATATGTTATTCTTTTTATATGCAGTATGAACACTTGTAAATACTCTGGAATTTATGGCCGGGGGCAAAAAAAACTTTAATTATATTTTCATATTACTAATCAAGGTTTTATGAAGGCCGCATGTCCTGGAAGTAAGAATGGTCTAATTGGCCATGTGTGAATTGGTCTTTTGTAGGAACGGAAACCAGCTCCTCTTTAAAAGGGGGAAAATTAACTTTAAATTGCGCTGGATATTGCTGCACATGTATGACATTGTAAGGCCAGACCCTCACTGATAAAAGGAAACCACCTTTACTTCAGTTCTCAGGGCCAGATGTGAAGCAGATGCAGTGTGGATGGTGGAGAATATTGCCCTCTATGTGCACGGATATAACTAGTACAGTCCTGCCTCATGCACTAAAATATTAATAGAACAATTGTGTCCCCTTTACACAATATATCAACTATAATAGTGCATCTTATGTACCAGAATATAGCTACTATAATTCTGCCCCTTATGTACAAAAATATAACTACTATAATACTGCACCCTATGTACAAGAACATATCTACTATAATACTGCCCGCTATGTTCAAGAATATAGCTACTATAATACTGACCCTATGTACAAGAATATAACTATTATAATACTGCCCCCTATGTACAAGAATATAACTACTATAATACTGCCCCCTATGTATAAGAATATAACTACTATAAGACTGCCCCCTATGTACAAGAATATAACTACTATAATAATGCCTCCTATGTACAAGAATATAACTACTATAATATTGCTCCCATGTTCAAGAATATACTATGATACTGCCCCCTATGTACAAGAATATAACTACTATAATACTGCCCCTATGTACAAGAATATAACTACTATAATACTGCCCCCATTTACAAGAATATAACTACTATAATACTGCCCCCATGTACAATATAACTACTATAATACTGCCCCATGTTCAAGAATATAACTACTATAATACTGCCCCTATGTACAAGAATATAACTACTATAATACTGCCCCCTATGTACAAGAATATAACTACTATAATACTGCCCCTATGTACAAGAATATAACTGCTATAATACTGCCCCTATGTACAAGAATATAACTGCTATAATACTGCCCCTATGTACAAGAATATAACTGCTATAATACTGCCCTCTATGTACAAGAATATAACTACTATAATACTGCCCCTATGTACAAGAATATAACTGCTATAATACTGCCCTCTATGTACAAGAATATAACTACTATAATACTGCCCCCTATGTACAAGAATATAACTACTATAATACTGCACCCTATGTACAAGAATATAACTACTATAATACTGCCCTCTATGTACAAGAATATAACTACTATAATACTGCAACCTATGTACAAGAATATAACTACTATAATACTGCTCCTATGTACAAGAATATAACTACTATAATACTGCCCCCTATGTACAAGAATATAACTACTATAATACTGCTACCTATGTACAAGAATATAACTACTATAATACTGCCCTATGTACAAGAATATAACTACTATAATACTGCCCTCTATGTACAAGAATATAACTACTATAATACTGCCCTTATGTACAAGAATATAACTACTATAATACTGCCCCCTATGTACAAGAATATAACTACTATAATACTGCAGTGGGAAGTGGGAGCCTGAAGCTGTAGAGTCGCCCCCACAGCCTGAACAGGAAAATATCTGAACTGTAACAGAAGCCATACTTGCCAATTCTCCTGGGATACAGAATGTGAAGGGTGAACCCCATCCAAAATGGGCATACCCTGGTGGAGAAGGGGCGTTCCTGGATAGAGGATGGGCATTCCTGATTGGGATGTGGGCGATTCAAGGGACGGGGCTAAAATCTCCTTAAATACTGCTGAGATGGTTGACCAGTATGACATACAGGCAAGGTGTGAGCCCAGTCCTTTAGAGCTGTGACACTTTATTTTTGCCCTTCTATTCTTGGATGCATCTTCTTTTAAATTTTTTATTTTTTTTTTAAAAAAAATCAAGAAATATCAGGAATATACCGAGCGGGTCTGGGGGATTGACGTCATCTTCATGACTGCATGAGTACAGCTTTCAAAGAGCGATCGGCGCTGCGTGCGAGGGTCTCGCTGATTGTTAATTAGTCGCGCTAATGAGGCTGCAGGGTGTGACTTGTCAGCATGTAACATGCTCTGTGTACTGCGCTCTACCGCTGGGCAGTGTCCCTGCTATTTGTATCTATAATGTAAATGAAGGCGACTGTCTGCAGAGAGTAAAGTCTACACACGGCCAATGAGGTTTCTTACATGCAGTGACTTTTAGATGTACAGATGCCCAATTATCGACACGCACTTGTCTCCTGTTGTATCTAGAATAATCTATACATCTGTCGCCTCGTTGACAAAGTTCTGTAGGTTATTGCTATCGGGCCTGCTTTTCATAGCCAGCTTTAGATTCACACTCCCTGTTCAGACTGTGGGCCATTCTATACCTTCAGAGTCCCAGTTTCTGTTCAGGCTGTGGGTGGTTCTACAGCTTCAGGTTCCCATTTCCTATTCAGGCTGTGGGTGATTCTACAGATTCAGGTTCCCTCTTTCTATTCAGGCTGTGGGTGGTTCTACAGCAGTGACTGATATTTCAGCTCTGCTATTCCTGGCTAAGCCTGTTAGAGCAGTGTTTCTCAACTCCAGTCCTCAGGACCCACCAACAGGTCATGTTTTCAGTATCTCCCACAGAATGCACTGACAATAATGATACCACCTGTGCAATACTGAGGAAATCCTGAAAACATGACCTGTTGGTGGGTCATGAGGACTGGAGTTGAGAACCACTGTGTTAGAGGGACGTGGGTGATAGAGGGGCCTGAACAGCAGGGCAGAAGGCTACAGAGCTCTTAAAGGGGTTTTGCCAGGATGTCCCTTATCTGCTAAGAAGCAAATGTAAACAAGCCAGGGAGCTGAGAGAGAGAGAGACAGCCAGAGCACAGAGCCTGCATAAGGGATCGTGTGAAATGCTCACTCAAATAATCAAACTACAACTAGTGGATTCTGTATACAAAAGACAACACCTTTTTTCCACAGCAGCTTGAAAGCGCCTTCATGTTCTGTCATCAGATAAGGCAGGGATCTACTCAGATAATCACACTACAACTAGTGGATTCTGTATTAAAAAAAAAAAACAACATTTTTCTACCCGGTGCCTTGAAAGTTCCTGCAGCTCAGTCTCATCAGATAAGAAGCTTTCTCTGGGCAAGCCCGGCCAGCAGCTCTTGTCAGGTCGTATCTAGTAGAAGCTTTGAAGTAACTAAGGGCAGGTAAGGCAGCCTGTAGCTCTCTCAGGCTTCACTTTTTTTAATCACATATATTTAGAAAAGTGATTAAATACCCATTTTGGAGGATCCCACGTCAACATTACATCGTGGCAAAACCCCTTTAAGGCTTAAAGATTGTCAGTAAAAACATAAACAAGCTCCTATACTGCTGTTAAGACACAGCAGGGAGTGTTGGCACCATCCTGGCCAGGGCTGCAAGAGCAGAGAGTGGTGGTCTTTAACCAAGGGAATTAAATTGTGCGCTACAGATTTATAAACCTCTAGCACTCATGTCACTGTAGCAGGAATATCAGAGCCGATATTCTAATCACTGCTATAGACCCACCCACAGCCTGATCCGGATGTGGCAGTTTGAAGCTGCTTGTGGCTCTGTGATACTTCATGATAAGAAAGACACTTTAACATTATTTGTTCCTTTCACTAATGTGTCTGGTTGCTGCAACAGATCCTGATAGATTGGACATTTCTTGTTCACATCTAAGGGCTTGAAACCTATACAGACCTGAAACTTCACTCTGCTGAGAGTTTGTTTCAATTGTATCTAATCTCGGCAGTCCTTTACGGTTTAGGGTATGTTCACACGGCTTATTTAGCTGCGTATTTCGGCGCAAATTTTGCCGCGTATTGCGCTTAATACCCGGCGAAATGCGCACTGCAATTACGGTAATCCATAGCTCTCATAGAGAATTATGGATTACGCGTCGTCCCCCTGCGCGTACAATATGATCGTATCGTACGCGCAGGGGGAGAATTGACATGTCAACTGTTAGTGGCGAATACGCGCCGCTGACAATGCATGCCTATGGGGCCGGCACCCGTCCAACTCCCTTAGGGTATGTTCACACGGTGTGTTGGGTCCGTGTGAACATACGTTTTTAGATACGCGTTTTGATCCATCTGTCGGACCCCAAACGGACCCAAACACGTATCTGATAAATAGCAGTGTGATTTACATTGCTTTTTATTAGAAACACGCATCATTGTTCACGCGATTTATCGGCAATACTTGTCTCATTGCGTCTTTCGGATCCGTTCCAAGAATCGTCATGTCAATTCTTGGTCCGAAAGACGCAGCAGGAGCCCTATAATAAACTATAGCGTGTGATCCTGCTGCAGCCAACACACATCCCAACACACCGCTGCATGTTGGAACCGTTTAAGATCTGATCTCCGCTGTGTTTTCGGATACGTTTTTCGAATCCAAAACGGATCCGAAATCGGATTCAAAAATGCTGTGTGAACAAGCCCTAAGGCTGTGTCTACTTAGCACTGGATTTTGGTTGGTTGGTTCTGCGGATTCAGTATTTTGAATCTGCCAGAGATTCAACCGTACCCAGCGCTGTGTAGCCCTCAACAGAAAATCCATGCCATAGTCTACACAGCATGGATGTTTTACTGAGGGTTTCCAAAACCTAAAACCGCCCGGCGATGGAGAGAACATGTTGTATATTCTGCTGGAGCGACGTCGGATTCCCGTGCAGCCTATGTATTGGGCCGCCAGGAATACAAAATCCGACCGCATTTTTTGGGGGGCAAAAACCGCGCGCCCTCCCCCCCAAAAAAAATAAAAAGACAATGCGGCGCGCAATGTGAGAATGTTGTTGGATTTTGGCCGGCATTTTCAAATTGCTGTGTGGACCTAGCTTAAAGGGGTTGTCTCACTATCAGGATTGCTTTTTATGTTAAAGATCTTGCAAAAACAAGTCACTTTGCAATATATGTCCATTAACAGTGTCCTACCTATTCTGAGATATCTCCTCTTGTATGGGCTGCATCAGCTCCTCAGGTTGCTATAGCTACAGACCTGTTTGGTTTTCCTATATGCTCCACACTGGTTGCTATAGCTACAGACCTGATAGTCACCTGATAGGCTGCCAGCACTGGTTGCTATAGCTACAGACCTGTTTGATCTCTCCTGATAGGCTGCCAGCACTGGTTGCTATAGCTACAGACCTGGCTTCTACTGCAGCTTAGTAGAAGCCAGTAAACACGCCGCTGAATTCAAAATGAAACCAAGGAAACAACATGAATCAATGTAGTGAGACAACCCCTTTAACAGGTCAGATGCCAGACAGAGAGTATGTCAACGCATTGTTTTTTTTTCTCAAGGTGGGAGATCTAATATGGAAAATATTGAAGTATGACCGAACTTGTCACATATCACACAAAGGCCGGTATTGGATTCTCTCCACTGTTCCAACCATAAACTCGATTATGCAGCTGGAAGGCAAGGCCCATGAACCCCACACGGTTTCTTTATACAATCATCATTTTTTATCAACTGTTTCTGTACGAGCAGTTGCACCAAGTGTGTGCAGCCGCTGACTGACTGTCTCTGCGCGGCCGTTGTAAAGCAGCCGTGCAGAGTCCGTGAGAATCGGGAGGCCGCGACGCTCCCTCTGGTGGGCGGCGCCTGCCCATCGGAACGGCCCTGATGCTAGTCCATCGCCGCCTTAGTTTAAAAAACCCCGTTGCCTGCGGGAGGTTCGCTGACTCTTCCAGGGGGCTGGGAGGTGACCCCCATTTGCGGGAACCTCCCACCCAAATCGGGAAAGTTGGCATGTATGCCAGATCATAGTAGACGAACATAGTAGCCGTGAAGGCGGACGACCGCCAATACTTTTTATTTCGTGATGCAGATATTGATTCTGCATCACAAAATACTGCGCCGCCTGAACTGACCTACGGATTTCCCATAGAACATAATAGGATACAGACTGCAGTCGGATTTGAGATTTGAACATGGAACCCAATGCGCATGTCCTGTTGAATTCCGCCTCCAAATTGAAGGGGGGGAACATACCATAATAACCTTCGGTCTGCGGTGCTAGAGTGACCGATCAGACCATGCTGGGTCCATGCACACGTAACCGAAAGCTGAAGATATCTACAGGAAACCCACAATGGATAATGAGGAGTTTTAGCCAATTTTCTTTTTTGCAGATTTTTCTGCAGAAAATAACTATGGATCTAAAATGAAAAAAAAAAAAAAAAAAAATACTATGTTTACCGCCACTTCTGTGGATTTGCAGATTTTTGCGGCATATTCATCAGATCCGCAACTAAAAGATTTTCTTGCAGATTTTTTTCTTTCCCCCTAATTAGACGTTGAGAATCTGCAACAAATCTGTCCAATTTCCCCAGCAAAAATTTTGCATGCGGAATTTTAAATCCACATCGCAGATCAATTTCTCTGCGGAAAATGTCCAAATTACGGGCTCAAGATTTGTTGGAAGTATAACCCAGGCATCCTCAAACTGCGGCTCTGCAGCGGTTTGGAAACTACAACTCCCATCATGCCCACTGTTATAGATTATATAAATGCATGATGGGAGTTGTAGTTTCCTAACCGCTGGAGGGCCGCAGTTTGAGGATGCTTGGTGTAACCCGTTGCACAAATCAACTCGGAAAATCCGTCCCGTGGGCACCCACCCTGCGCCGTTTGTCAGCGTTTTTATACTTTACATTGTGGTTTTCTTTGGAGCTAGTAAAATGCATGTTCCATTCCAGTGCTCCTTTATATGTTTATTAGACGGTACACTTCTGCCCGTAGCCATTGGCCAGCTTCTACATGTGGGCAGCATCACTGGTAGTGAAGGCTCCAGTGTTGCGGGCAGGGGCCCCGGGCACTGCAGCCATCTGTTTTATTTTAAAGCTTTGGATGGGAGGTTTGCAGGAGGCGGCTGCTCGCTATGTCAGGGGCCGAGCTGTAGTCAGATTACACCGCCAGAGCCTCAGCCTTCAACATGTGGTACCTATTTTTCTGGCCTTTCGCCTCACTCCTAACCTCCACTTGTAACCTTCAACTTCACTGATTGCTTTCTGGCAATTTTTCAGCTGGCTGATTGCAGAGAACCTTGCTTGGGGTCCTCTCCACTTTTAACCATTTCCTGACTTAACCAAGTCCTGTTTTTAGGCTGGAAATATTCTCCAAGGAGTCTCTCACAGGATCAGCCTTCCATGAGCAGGAAAGCTGGGTGACAACAAGTATGGCTGCTGCGTTCAGAGAGGTTCTCACCAACTTTTCCTAAACTTACAAGTCCCTGGGGGGGTTGTCTTTAAAGGGGTTGTCTCACTACATTGATTCATCTCACCTCAGTCCTGTTTTGTTGGTTTCATCTTGAGTTCAGGGGCGTTTACTGGCTTCTACTAGGCTGCAGTAGAAGCCAGGTCTGTAGCTATAGCAACCAGTGCCGGCAGCCTATCAGGAGAGATGGAACAGGTCTGTAGCTATAGCAACCAGTGCTGACAGCCTATCAGGAGAGATGGAACAGGTCTGTAGCTATAGCAACCAGCGCCGGCAGCCTATCGGGAGAGATCGAACAGGTCTGTAGCTATAGCAACCAGTGCTGACAGCCTATCAGGCTAGATGGAACAGGTCTGTAGCTATAGCAACCAGCGCCGGCAGCCTATCAGGAGAGATCGAACAGGTCTGTAGCTATAGCAACCAGCGCCGGCAGCCTATCGGGAGAAATCGAAAAGGTCTGTAGGTATATAAACCCATGCGGAGCCTATCGAGAGACGAACAGGGCTGAAAGCGACCTAGGGGCGATGCAGCCCAAAACAAAGGGGATACTAGGAAAGGTAAGGGCCTGTTATGGACACATATTGCAAAGTGACTTGTTTTTTAAAATTTTTTTAACATAAAAATAATCCTTTAGTGAGACAACCCCTTAAAACTTTTTAAGGGTCCTGATTTCACTTGTGCCTATTGTGGCACACGTTTTTGCCCTTGATAGTAGAGGCTTGGGAACATCCCTTTTAGGGGCAAGAGGGACGATAATTTTTGTCACCGCCTTTTTTTTGGGAGGGTCAAATTATTTCCTGCAACCCAGCATACAGTGAGTTGAAAAGTTCTTCCTACCCTCCTGAACTGTTCTTCATTTTTGGTGGTGGCGTATCACAGTAATGCGCCTTCAAACTTCATTTACACTAAGCTGGACCCCCATTTAAAGGAACACTAGCGTAGAAAAAAAATTTTGTTATTCATTTGTGTCAAAAAATAAAATTATTATGTAATTTTTTTTTTTGGGGGGAAGGGAACAGTTGGGAGGTTGTTTATTATATTTTTGTTTGTGTTGGTGTGTGTGTTAATTTTTTTTTTATTTTTATTTATATTAATATAAAAAATATTATTTTAATATAAATATATTATATGTGTGTTATATATATATTTAATATTATATATATATATTTAGTTTGTTTTCCCATGGGCCCTTAC
>JAODAL010032963.1:0-46210 GCA_025379985.1 Phyllomedusa bahiana | reverse complement strand
TATGGATACCTTCAACCCCTAAACTGTCTGCACCCCGCGGGGATTAAGGTTACTACGATACTTTGGAGACGCTGAAGCGTCTCTCCCTACATGCCGCGCGCATGTCCGGATATAGAAGTTACTATAGATACTCATGAGACGCACGAACGTCTCTCCTATAGAATAATACTGCACGGGCCTCCACTGAAATGAGATGCACTCATTCCCCCGCCACCTGTTTTAAATCACCATATATTTTCCAGACATATCAATAAAAAAAAGGCTACCCAGAGCAAAATTAGATGCATCTTACACATTACATATATATTTAAAAAGCATTTCCATCTGGAAAATCTGTTCAGAACCAAATCAATCCTAATTATGCATGATCCCAGACACTAATTGAACACCGTATGTTGATTGGTATATCAATAATAAAAATATGATCCAAATACAAGGTAATTTGCCAAAGTTATAATCAAAGAAAAAGATAATGATCAGTTCCATAAATACTACTCTTATTAAGTCATAGGGGCCCATCCTGCCCAAATCATATCATACTACAGAAAATTAATCCATAGTGAGTCCCCCAAACCGGAGTCAATGAAACAACCAAAATATGGGGATTCACTCAGGCCATCCGGGCTCTGAGATTTAATTCGATAAATCCATTCAATTTCCTTCCACAATAATTTATTGTCAATATCACCCTTTCTTAATGTAGCTCTCACTTGCTCAATACAAACAAAAGATAAGGCCGAGGAGTCCTTCATGTTCCTCCCAAACGTGTTTTGAAATAGGTGTCCTCTCTGTGTCTGATGTCACCAATGTGTTCCCTGACGCGTATCCTGAACTGCCGATTTTTTGCCCACGTATTGTTTTCCAAGGTGCAGCTACACAGATATACCCCCACATGGGCTGGGAGCAGTTGAAAAAAATCACGAATCTTATAGATCTTCCCTGTCATACTGCTCTTAAAATTCCTTTGTCTGTGATATAGAATCATAAGCTACACACCTCCCACATATGACATTCCAAGGGGTTTTCCTGTCCACCATTTTGCCGCCCACTACTGGAGGAACACAGTGGCTATGGACAAATCTGTCCCCAGTGATCTTCCCCTCCTGTATGTTACCGGGGGTTTTTGGGGAGATTATGAGGCGTCTGAAGGTATCCAAGAAATTTCGTATATCCGGACATGCGCGGTGAAAAGGTAAGAACCCCGGGAAAGGAGCGCGAAGTAATGACTGATACAATATTGGGCTATATAAGGTAGGAGAGCTAAGAATCGTTTTTTGCGCATGGTGGGACATAAATTTACCTGCGGGCCGATATCCATTATACCTCAAATCACCAATTTATCCCGTTTGAAGCTTGTGAGGAATCCCTGATAAAACCCCCGGGTATCTTGAAAAAGGGGGGAAACGCGTCGGGATGTATGGTACTGAATAGAGGACGAAGATCAGGTTGTATATTTATATCTATATGTGATCCTGTGGCTTAAGCTTGCATGTACGTATAGAATTTGGTCTTTACACATGTGATTAGATGTGGAGGATAAGCTTTATGTGCTCACTGGTCACATATATTACAGAACCTATGGATTGAACATCTAGGGACATTATAGGCACTAAGTAGGGCGAGCTTCTGAGTGTTGGGCCGTCCTTTTCGGGACGATTACTCAACCTATGAGAGGTGTATGATGATAGGAACCTTGTTAGGGGCAGGTAATCGTGAAAATTAGTCCCTAAATTTGGTAGTGGGATTTGTTGTTTTTTTTCACCACTGGTACTTTTTTTTTCTCTGGAGGAGGTTATTGATTTTAATAAAATTTAATAAAGGTTATATTTTAGAGTTATTGATTTGCTAGGAATTTTTTCCGTGACTTTTTTGATGTGCGCAAATCTCTAGTATTGCTTTTTGGTAATAGTCAGTGTTCCTGTGTCATTTACCTGTATGACTGGTGGTGTAGTAGAGGACGCTGTGACCTCCAGAGAATCTGACAGGAGGTATGGTAGCCTGATTGGGGTCACACTGGTCAGACCCTGGCCAGACACATTTGGTGGCATATCTTAGGAGAGGTCACCAGTGTCTAACCCAAGACAACCCCTTTGAAGAAGCGCCCAGTTCTTGACTAATGTCAACTGACTAACAGGTCATAAGGAATATATAATTTCTGTGATGTTCTGTTTCTACCTCTATAAAAGAAGAGATGTGAACAGCACTGCAGACCTGTGTGTCTCAGTGCATTTACTGTCTTCATGATAGGGTCTATTGTGACAGTATTTCAAGTGAATTATAGCCTTAAAGACGACAATTGCATCCGAAACGGTGGAGCAAGTAAAGAATACATGTACTGAAACACTCCTAAGCCTGGAGTGCTGTTCACTTCTATGATTTAGCAGTAGTTGATCTTCTGCAATGGGGATGTCAGCATTCACTGTGCACATCCCAGATGTACACCAGGAGAGTTACCTGATGTCGCTGAAGTACAGTAATGCAATATGCGGTGTGGATATTCAGACAAAAAATGTATCCTATTAAAGTAACTTTTCTCAAAAAAATGTTTTTATTATTGATCCTCTTTTTCAGGTATTCTTTAAAAAGCATAGACCCTGTGTTAATGGCACCAACTTGTGTCTTTTTGGCATCCAAAGTAGAGGTAAGGCATAAAAAGAAATTAAAATTGAGTTACATGCATTCTCAGTAGATGTTCTGTAGTAACCATCTCCGTCGTCTTATACCTAGAACCCTCCACTGTCATTGAACTCTTATGGTGCTCTCATTTCTGTTTCAGGAATTTGGTGTTGTGTCAAACACAAGGTTAATCTCTGCTGCTACTTCTGTATGTAAGTATTCATTGGTGATCATAAAAGGGATTAGCTGCTGATGGAGGGTGTAGGATCCTGAAAGCCACTACAAAGAGATTCTGTTTTTTGCATCTGTGTATTAGATAACCTGTTCTTTTTAGTTAAAGGGAATGTGTCCTCAAAAATGACTTGTTTAAAGGGAATGTTGCCAATTATTTTTTTTTTACTTATTAAATCAAGACCCTGATCCATATTCTTTTCCTCTCAGTCGTTTTTTTTTACTGATTTTAGATTTATCTATTCGGCCGTCTATATATGATTGTGGGGAAGACATTGTTGCTTGCACTGCTTTAACAGCAGTCAGAGAGATACTTTACAGCAGCTTCATGCACATAGGATTCTTAAGACAGATTATGTCCCATAGACTTGTATAGGAGAGTTTTCACTGTGAAGGGAGGGGAGAGGGGGTGCTGTGACATCTCCTCTTGTGACTGGTGGATTCTGTGTTATCTGTACACAATGGTGTCTCCTTTCAGCTTGACTCTGCTTTTACTGAATGAGCAGACACTGAAAAGCTCTCTAAACAGAGCAGGAAGTGTCAGACAATTATTAGGCCTAGAATAGAATTATTAAAAAAAAATACTGAGTGATATGGAAAATAAAAATAAACAACCAAAAATTCCTAAAATGTGTTTAACATAAAAATGTGAGTTAAACAATAAGTCATTTTTTGATGACACATTCCCTTTAACTCAAATTTATATGTTCAACACATTTTTTAGGAAGTTTTGGTTATGTTTTTTTTAATTTTCCATATCACTTTCAGTATTTTTTTTAAATTATTCATAAGTCCCGTAGTTCTCACTTTGGCCACTAAGCCTAATAATAGTCTGACACTTCCTGTTTATAGAGCTTTCCAGCAGTGTGCTCATTATCAGTAAAAGCAGGGTCACACTGAGAGGAGACACCAATGTGTACAGATAACACAGAATCCACCAGTCACAAGAGGAGATGTCACAGCTCCCCAACACCCCCTCCCTTCAAAAGTGAAACTCTCCTAAACAAGTCTAGGGGAACAGAATCTGTCTTAAGAATTCTATGTGCATGAGCTGCTGTAAAGTATCTCTCTGACTGCTGGTAAAGCAGTGCAAGCAAGAATGTCCTCCCCACAATCGTATATAGACGGCCAAATAGAGAAATCTACAATCAGGAAATACGGCTGAGAAGAAAAGAATATGGATCAGGGGCTTGATTTAATAAGTAGAGAAAAAAAATGGCAACAGATTCCCTTTAATGTCCCAGTAGCAAATGTTCGTACTAAACAAATTTCTCTGTGGCTCCTTCATGCATTACATGCCACAATGGCTTTTGAGCACCCAAAACAGAAAACTTTAAAAATAAAATTACTTCCAGTGTTGTCAGTATGAGATTATAGCTTTAATGTTTCTGCTGCAAGTTCGAAAAGCAAAAGATCAATTTGGAAGGATTAATCTGACCAGTTGCACTTTTTGAATTTGAATTCTTGGGTTATATGATGTAAAGAGGTGCCCCCAGCTCTCTTATGTTGTGCATCTAGGAGATATACATTAGTCATGAAATGATGCAACCTTTTTTTTTTTTTTTTTTATTTCCCCTTTTGATGTGTAAAAAATAGTTACACATATACACTTGGCGTTTGCCTGATGGATCCTATGAGGGATGTTTTTTGTACAAAAAAACCAATTCTTACATTTGACACTTTATCCATTAGCTATTATTAAAGGGGTTGTCCAGTTTATAGCAAGATGTAATAATTCGTTACTGGAGCTATTCAGTGTTAAGTCTCCCCAGTCTTCTGTTTTACCTTTTGTTCTCTTCCAAATGGGATGTCACCACTACAGCCAATTATTGACTTGCATTGGTTATGTGCCATTCCCTTATATCACCGTTTTGAGATGATTACTTCTGAACGGTACTGTAAGGGTATGTTCACACGGCGTATTTGACATACGTATTTTGGTACATATTACGAACTGAAATATGTACCAAAATACATATTTAACAGTGCTCCAGTGAGATCTCACTGATTTCAATATAAAATACATGCCATTGTTCACACGTTACGTATTTTACATACGTAATTGTATTGCGTTTTTCAGACCCGTACAAAGAAGTGACGTGTCAATTCTTGATCCGTTTTACTCGTGTAAATTCCACATAGGAAATAATGGAGTGCGTTTTTGGAAGCTAAAAAAAGTATCCTAATATGTACCGAACTTTCTGATACGTTTACGTGCCTAAAATACACATTGGGTCCAAATTGGTTGAACTTAAAGAGAACCTGTCACATAGTTTTTGCCCCCCTAGCTGAGGACCGCACAAGCTAGTGTCAGACCTGCTGTTTCCAGAGCTGTGTCCCTTATTCTGTAAGATGCTGTAGTTTTCGTGTATTTAATGCTCAAATCTGCAGTTTTTAGCCAGAAGTCATTCGAAGAGTCCTTCCGAGTCAGTTTTTTTCAAACCCCGCCCACCGCAACTGACAAACCTATTACTTTGAATATGTAGAAACATGTGAATAACTGCCAGTGGGCGGGGCTAGCCTTTGGTGGGTGGAGCTAACACCTACTCATGAATAAGATTTGAGGGGTAAATGCTCTAAAACTGCTGCAAACTTTTAGAATAAAAGGGACACAGCGCTGGGAAACAGCAGGTCTGACACTAGCTTTTTGCTGTCCTCAGCAAGGGGGGCATAAACTATGTGACAGGTTCCCTTTAAATACTGTAGACAGGTGTAGTTTATTGTAGTGAAATATGCATCCGAAAAACGTTGCAAATACACATTATAGATGCGGATTTTGGACTGATTTCAGTCCGTTAGTTTACTTATTTATAAAACGTATCAGACACGCCATGTGAACCTACCCTAAGTTAGCGACACATGACCGCTGCAGGCAGTTAGCTATTGCAGCGGTTATGTTCCATTTGGAAGAGAACAAAGTTAACAGGAGACCAGGGAGGTCCAGCGCTGAAGTGGAAGAGGGTGTGTATAAGCTTTTTCTTATTTTATTGGGCTGCAGTAGCATATTATTCAATTTTACCATGAACTGAACAACCCCCTTCAAAAAATATTTAGGGCAAAAATATATGCTGAGACGACAGATACTGACCTAGATTCCTCCCGAGAAGCCAAATGCGGTAATTTTACATATCAGTTTAACTACTGTTCTGTTAAAAAAAAAAAAAAAAAAAAAAAAAAAATTGAGGATATAAGTAACAAATATAAGCCTGTAAATTGACAAAATGTGTGAAATTACTAAAATAATGATGAAATTTGTAAGGTACACTTTTAATTATGGATTAGTTAGAAAACGGCAAGTTTTTCTAAAAATAATTAGAATATGTAATGTGGGACTGAAAAGTTGGAATACTCCCCAGTTAGCAAGCATTGAAGGCTGAAAAAGTGACCGCCTCTCTCAAAGGGGGCTTTCAGCTGACTAATTTGATGTAGAAAGTTGACTGTCTTAGGTCCTGTTCACTTCTGCACTGGAGGTTCCTTTTGGAGCCTGTATTGCACATTCCATCAAAATGATAAAAACAGAGTGCAGCACTGTATTTTTTGTTCAAATGACAGGCACCGGGACTGTCCCAATGGACCCCAGTATAGTTAATTGGCTGTTGGTGTCCTTCATGTTCCGAATCCGACCCCAACTTTTTTTTTTTTTTCTGTGTATAATTTTCAGTAAGAAAATCAATTTCAGGGAGTTTTTTTCCCTAGAGTTCACAATACTTCCTGTGAGACTTTTATTCCATGTTTCGTATGTTGTAAAGGCACATTCCAACCAACAGTATTGTAAAATTTTTCTCTCTTTTACAGTAAAAACTAGGTTTTCTTATGCATTTCCTAAAGAGTTTCCGTACAGAATGAATCATGTAAGTAGATGATTGTCATGGTTTGACATTGTTCTGAATAAGATTTGTTTATTTCAGCTTCTTTCTATCTTAGATGTGATAAAAGGGTTAAATGTCAGATGGCTTGGAGTCTCCCTGCTAGGACCCCCACGATCACTAAAACGGGGCCTCGAGTCTTCTGTCCTTCCTCAGTGCGCTGAATGAAATGGCGTTTAATTATACGCTATTGTTGCATTCAACATCTATGGGGCTGATGAAGAGGGCCAAGCACCATCTTTGGTGTCTAACTTAGATTTTTTTACTGTTGTCGTATTAAAATAAAAAAATAATTGGGTATGTTCACATGATGTATTTGCTGGGTGTATGTCGTGCAATTGCGCTGCAATGTGCTCAAAGTATGCCCTACAAAAACAGTAAAATAGTAGCTCTCATTGAGTGCCATGATAAGCTGATGTTTTCACCGGCACGCACTGTGCGCCTGTAAAAAGTAGTGACATGTTAGTCCTTTACGTGCCGGGGAAGTAAGAGTGAATGGGAGCGCTTTTGAAAGTATACACTGGCCAGCGCTTACTTTCAACAGCAAACGTATAACAGCACGCACAAGTCTGTGCCGCTATATGCTGTGTGAACCCGGCCGTAAATGTTGGATATTACTACAAACAACAATGTAGATTGATGAAACTGAAAAGAAAAGGGCTATGTTCACATAGGTTATGTTTTTTTTTCCATTCTTATTGTTCTAGATACTTGAATGTGAATTCTATCTACTAGAGCTGATGGTAAGTAGTTGTACAATGCATCTTAAAACATATATAAGCAGTTAGAGGCTCACCTCTATTATCCGCGGAATGCACACCTGGTTTCCTCCTACTCGTTGTTTGTCCAATATCTCCAAACTGCACAGACCTTATAGGGGTTGTCTCACTACATTGATTCATCTTACCTCAGTCCTGTTTTCTTGGTTTCACTTTGAATTCAGGGGTGTGTTTACTGGCTTCTACTAGGCTGCAGTAGAAGCCAGGTCTGTAGCTATAGCAACCAGTGCTGGCAGCCTATCGGGATAGATCAAACAGGTCTGTAGCTATAGCGACCTGAGGAGCTGATGCAGCCCATACAAGAGGGGATATCTAGGAATAGGTAGGATACTACTAATGGACACCTATTACAAAGTGACTTGTTTTGCAAGATCTTTAACATAAAAAGCAATCCTTGTAGTGAGACAACCCCTTTAAGTCCCCGACATCCGGACAAAAAACATTTCAAATGGTCAAAAGTAACGATCCAGCAAATGTGAGAAAAATGGACGTCCTTTATTGCATCTTCAGGTACAGAGGGTTAATAAGTAAAGCTACAACAACGTAGCTAACGCATTTCAGACGTTAAAAACTCTCGCCCTTTTTCACAGCATACCGCTTGTTTACTAAATGTCTAAGTAGTTGTATGCTTGTTTTACCACACCCCACCACTAACAACAACCTATTGCACTGAAAGAAAGAAATTACAGTAAGGCCATGTTCATACAGTCATATGAAAAAGTTTGGGCACCCCTATTAATCTAAATCATTTTTAGTTCTAAATATTTGGGTGTTTGCAACAGCCATTTCAATTTGATATATCTAATAACTTGATGGACACAGTAATATTTCCGATTAAAATGAGTTTATTGTACTACCACAAAATGTGCAATATTAGATATATCAAATTGAAATGGCTGTTGCAAACACCCAAATATTTAGAACTAAAAATGATTTAGATTAATAGGGGTGCCCAAACTTTTTCATATGACTGTATTTTTTTCATAAAAATCATATGCACTGCAGGTGCTTATATTAGTTTGATGTTCCTAAAGATTTTTATGACTGCCAACATTAAGTCAGCTTGCCTCCTGGCATCATCGGCATAGACTACAGTTTTCTGTCCATTTTTGTGGCAAAGCACTTGATATTTTGGTGCTTGTGTGAACTTGTTTTGACGAGGCCCTCTGCTACAAATGGGCTGTGATCTGCCATTTTGTATGTATTGGAAAATGCTACAGGGGTTCTCAATGTTCTAACAAAAAGTAATATTCTGCTCCCGGAAGCAAATTACCAAAAACCCGTACTCCACCCCCCCCCCCCCCCCCCCCTCCTCCTCCAGTCCTTGGCTCCAGTGCTGTCTGTCACGACGGTCGTCTTTTTACAGTCTGCTACTTCTGAACAGCTGTCATGTGCCACTCCTTTATACCATTGACGTCGCTAGTGAACCGCTCTGAACGGTGATGTAAGTAGAGGCACGTGATGTGCCCAGTCAAAAGTAGCAGACTCTAAAGAGTAAAAGAGATGCGGCGCTGGAGCTAAAGATCGGGGAAAGATGACTATAAAGTTTAAGTTGCCCCCCAGAAGCACAACATTTGTTGTTAGGACATGGACAACTCCTTTAAGTCCTGTTGCTTCATTTAAAATAAGATGCATTGATCTTTATAATAGGTTTTATTATTCTTCTGTTCTCATAAGTAATATTGATGGGACGCACAAGACGGTGTTGTTCTTAGTTTGTCTCAGTTTTTTTTCTTAGCCTTAACAAAAAAAAATGTAGGTGTTTGTGATAGAAATGATTAATTTCCTTGCAATAAAATGACATCGTTTTGTCACCCATTTGTTTACAGGATTGTTGCTTGATAGTGTATCATCCTTATAGACCTTTGCTCCAGTATGTGCAGGACATGGGCCAAGAAGACATGTTGCTTCCCCTTGCATGGTAATGCTACATTGCTACTAAATTAAAGACAACCTAATGTTACTAGTTATAGTATGTGTATAAGTGCCATTTTTATCAGCACTGATAAACCTGCCCTCTGGTGTATGGGACAGCAAGGGAACAGGCAAAGTTCTGACTCTTTTCATGATACGGCCACTTACCAGGGTTTAGGGTCCAAAGCAGGGATTGCCATTCTTTAAGTTTTTCTGACGTAATGTAGTGTATAGATATGGGTGTGTATCTGCTTAATTGTGGCAGCATAGACACAGGGCAGGAATGTAGATTTTTTTTTTTTTTGGGGTGTGTTCAACTAGAGAGACTTGAAAAAGGGTCACACAAGCTTCACAATTAGAGTTTTATAAGTAGATTAACTAAAACAAGTAAGGTCCTGAAGCCTTAGTTTGAGGTACTCTTAGCTCTATGTGGCTTGTGTATGTAAAAAAAGTCAGGCTTTAAGACTCTTAGTAATGCATGTTTGGCATAAAATTAAAATCTTCAGGTGCCCACAGGGTATAATGGACTTGGTGTAGGTCAAAAGACTGTTGGCCTACTTTTATTATTTTCTGGATGTTCTACAACTTGGGAACCTGTGAAAGCAAATGTTTGTCTTAAAAGTTCTCCCTTATCACTGGCATCCATGGCCACTGTGTTGGTTATGCTGCCACCATAGTAACTTAAAGGGGTTGTCTCACTACATTGATTCATCTTACGTCAGTTCTGTTTTCTTGGTTTCATTTTGAATTCATGGGCGTGTTTACTGGCTTCCACTAGGCTGCAGTAGAAGCCAGGTCTGTAGCTATAGCGACCAGTGCTGGCAGCCTATCATGAGAGATGAGGTCTGTAGCTATAGAGACCTGAGGAGCTGATGTCCTATTCCTACAAGGGGGGATACCTAGGAATAGGTAGGGCACTGTTAATGGACATAGATTGCAAAATGACTTGTTTTTGAAAGATCTTTAACATAAAAAGCAATCCTTGTAGTGAGACAACCCCTTTAATGTCAAGGGACCTCGTCAAGTGGCTCCCTTGAAACATTTTGTCACCATGGATTAGACATCATTCTGGATCAGGCAAAGTCTGAACCCAGTCATTACAATGTTGTTTTACTCCACATGGAATGGAAATTGGACAGTCTAGTACTAATAGTAATAATAAAACGTAGTATACTTGGATGTATGTAAATCTGCTTTCTGTAAGTTCAGCACAATTGATATTTGGTTTTTCTCTGTTACCCCAGGAGAATAGTAAATGACACATACAGGACAGATCTTTGTCTGCTCTACCCTCCTTTCATGATTGCTCTTGGTAAGTGTATAGGCCACCAGTTTACCGTTTTTATCAAAAAATGCAAATCCCAATCTTCTGTAATGGTTAAACTGTTTAAAGAAAACCTTTGGCTTTTTGTGCATCTTTAGCCACTACATAACCCTTTCAGCAGCCTATAGCTAGTGCATTTAGTTCTGCCAAGCTTGTCATGCATGACATTCAGTAATTTTTAACATGCATAATATTTTATTCACACTAGAACCTAGGAATATAGAGTGGTAAGTGTTATAAAAGTGTCCCCTCTCTTTCAGCCTGCCTGCACGTGGCATGTGTTGTTCAGCAGAAGGATGCACGACAGTGGTTTGCAGAACTTTCTGTAGACATGGAAAAGGTCTTTATTGTTTCTACTTATTTTTTTATTGTAAATCAATTGCTTGGTTGCCATCTTGGGCTCATGGATTGTCGTCTTTTTCTATTATTGCCAGATCTTAGAAATCATTAGAGTTATTCTGAAGCTTTATGACCAGTGGAAAAATTTTGATGAAAGAAAAGAAATGGCTGCCACTCTTGGTAAAATGCCAAAACCAAAGCCGCCACCCAACAGGTAAATGGATTTTTAAGACTATACATCAGTGTGAATACCGCTACTGAAATATGTTGGTAAGGAAATCCATATATCATAGATAGAGTTCAAACTTGGGAGCTTCTTAGAACTAAAAGCTTTGGGACACTTTAGAATTTGTGCATAAAAGCATTAAAAAGATGGACACAAACACACTGCATACAATACAAATGCCTGCTAAGTTGGCATTCCATGTGTTAAGATATTAGGAGTAGCCTCAAAGGCGTTTCTGGAGAGGTGTCTCTCGTAAAGTTTATTACATTTACAGAGAGCTGTATGAGAATTGCATGCATTAATCCCATAGTTGCTTTAACCAGTTTGAGCTGCAGCTTTTAACACACACACACACACACACACACACACTTACACACACTTACACACACACACACTTACACACACACTTACACACACACACACTTACACACACACTTACACACACACTTACACACACACTTACACACACACTTACACACACACTTACACACACACTTACACACACACTTACACACACACTTACACACACACACACACACTTACACACACTTACACACACACACACACTCACTTACACACACACACTCACTTACACACACACACTCACTTACACACACACACTCACTTACACACACACACTCACTTACACACACACACTCACTTACACACACACACTCACTTACACACACACTCACTTACACACACTCACTCACTCACTTACACACACTCACTCACTTACACACACACTCACTCACTTACACACACACTCACTCACTTACACACACACTCACTCACTTACACACACACACACACACACTCACTCACTTACACACACACACACACTCACTCACTTACACACACTCACTCACTTACACACACTCACTCACTTACACACACTCACTCACTCACTTACACACACTCACTCACTCACTTACACACACACACTCACTCACTTACACACACACACACTCACTTACACACACACACTCACTTACACACACACACACTCACTTACACACACACACACACACACACTCACTTACACACACACACACTTACACACACACACACTTACACACACACACTTACACACACACACACTTACACACACACACACTTACACACACACTTACACTTTCTGGGAGCCATCACCTATTGTGCCCACATAGCCATTTAAAAGCTTCCTTTTTTTTGCATTTTAGTTATAAATTTATGATGTTTTCAAAAACTGATTAAAATCTTTTTGTTGGGAACAGAAAATAGTTATTGCCCGTTTGGGAGGGTGGGGGGGGGGGTACATATTTATGATGTTCACTGTGTATTAAAATAAGATGTCCTTTTATTCCGCAGGTCGTAGCTTTTATGTTCAATTACTTTTGTAAAAGATGATTTCCTGATCATTTTTTCTTTAATTTTTGGGGGGCAACAATTTGACTAAATAAACATTCTGTAGAAACCTCCTGATAGTCTGTCCCATCTTGCAGCTTCCACCATAAATATATGGCACATACCATAGATAAGACGGCAGCTTCTTTCAGACAAGGGCATTGGTGGGAGTCCCAATGATTAGATCATATAATTTATTTATCTGAAGTTTGGGAAGGTGTGTATATTTATGTTTATGTGTGTGTATGTATGTATGTATATATGTATATATATGTATATATATATATATATATATATATATATATATATATTTGTTATGTGTGTATAATTTTTGTAATCTAAAATGAAAATAAAACCTGCTGTTTTTTTTTTTTTTTTTTTTAATTCTCTCCCAGTGAAGGGGATCAGGGACCAAATGGAAGCCAAAGTTCCAATTACAAACCAGTCATGAAAATCTGCAATCATCCAGTATTGGACCAAACTGGATCAAGATTTTGCCATAGTGATAACCCACCATCTGTATTGAAGTAGTATTCTTGACAAGTGGGCTGCACAGTCTTCTCTATCGCTAGAGAAAAACTAGTTGGACCTTTTTTTATGAGTAAGGACTTTCAAATGTGAGCACACTGTTGCTGAACCCTGATTTCAGCTTTCAAATAATTGCACATATTTTTTCATTTTCTGCCAGCTTCTAGGTGACCAGATTCAAAATCCCGATCTTGGCTACCTGGACAGTAATCTTCTAAATGTTTAAAATTAAATAATATTGTGATATGTCGGTCTTTGTTGTTGCTCTTTTTTTCTAATTGATAAATGTTTTTTTGTTTTTTTTAAATGTCACATTAGAGATTTGCAGTTTTGTCTAAGTAAATGGAAGAGTGAATTAATACCAAGTAGTTTTTGTAAAACTGTATACTTCGTGCCAGAAATGGATTAGATCTGGTCAGAAAAGAGCAGTGAAGTCTTTCTACTCCTCTGCATTTGACTGTTACTTGGACCATCCACATGGCTCTGGAAAAGTAGCCTTGGTTCTATGTTTGGGAGTATTCCTCCTCTTTCATGTGCTGTGATCTGTACTGCTTTTATGAATAAAACTTTAAAATGAAGCTCCTGGGAACACTACTCTTACCACAGCCTAAAGCTGTAGGGATGTCCATTTCAGTTGGAAAATGATGACATCTGCCTTCTCTCCCAGCAGAACACATGTTTGCTGAAATCCAGCATCCCTAAGCCACCTTTGCAGAGGCTCCCAGACATATTCGATTTTAGCAGGATCCAGATATTCAGTGTCTATGAGCACCATTAGTCAGATCTGCAGGTTGTCAATATACTTTAACTACTCTGAAAATGCAAATTGCATACCTTTTGTAGAAAACAATATCTAACACAGAAATAGAAGAACTTCAGATTACATTTCAGTGAATGAGAGCTGAAGCTGAATGTACTTTAAAGCCTATGTAACACGAGTGTTAACAACATTTCTAAACTGATGATAAGGCTTTACATATACTCCTCAGGCCTTAAGCTAGATGTAACCGTATGTGCAAATTCAAGTGACATAACTGGCAAGGGCGTAGCTAGAGACTCATGGGATTGGGTGCAAAACTTCAGCTTAGGGCCCCCCTACCACCAGACACCGTCTGTAGACCAATACTTTTCAGCAACAGATTCCCTAATTGACATGACAGACGTCTGTGGTACAGCGCGTTGCAGATAATTATTTCTATTAAATAGGTATCATCCAATAGAAGAAAATGAATTTGAAATGGGGCCAAAAATAACTAGTTATACAGCCAAAGTGTCTGTTCCCTCTTGCTTTTCCTGCGCACTTTGAATCCAGAGCGTGCGGCGTGACATCATCACGCCGCCCACTCTGAGATGCCAGTTCCGGCATCTACTATGCCCTAAGCCTAGAGATAGGCTTAGGACCTAGTACAGGCAGTGGCGCAATTACATCATTGCATTGCGCTGCTGCCTTCAATGGCTAAGAGGGCAGTATTAGGATATGGCAGTGTATACCAGCCCCTCTGCCTGTGTGACTGATACGACCACTGTAGCCAGGTCACTACTGTACACACACACAGATTTAGTTAGGTTTCTGATATATTCTGTTTTGCCTGAAAAAGCATCTTCCCTTATAAATCTGTGCTGTTCCTCTGTTTATTCCCTTTATAAGTGTTTTATTTAGTCAGTCAGATGAGTGTTACCAGTTTTGAAGGATTGTGTCCCTGCACACACACACTGTCGGCACTAATTTGACAATGCCAGACTGGGCAGGGGCAGCCACCATCCACCCCACCAATTGGCAACACTCAGCTAACAAATTCTTGAACATGCAGAGGTCTTGAGCAATAATATAAGTACAGCGCCAATAAAGTTATGTAACGATTGGTTGGTTAATGCTCCTTCACCTTAATTTGTTTAAAAATATCTTTCAAAATTTTCATAAATATCTTGGGCAGAGCTTTGCTTCTTAATCCTCTTCAAACACATTCACCCGACGATACTGGTACTAGGCTGTGTTCTTCAGTTACTACTACAGTATTCTGGCTGGAAAAGAGGGTCCCCAAAAAAAAGCAGGTCCCCCCCCCCCCCCCCCCCCCCCCCCCCCTTTGTAAAATAAAGGGAAAGCATATTTTAAAGGCATTTTGAATAAATAAAAAAGTTATAAAAAAGTGGCAGTGTTAGGGTTAGGTGATGTTTTTGTGCATTTTCTGGGCCCACTCGCCCATGTGGATGGCACTCAACTGATTTGGGCATAAATCCATTCTTGCAGATCCCATACATACCAGCTGATTGTCTTCCTTAGAGGCAGATGGGGTCTTCCAGCAAGACATGTCCGACATTGGTTCGAAAAGCTTGATAAAGGCTTCAAGGTACTAGCTTGGCTACCTAATTACCCTACTTCAACCCAAGTGAGCAACTGTGTTGATCCATTAATCATCATGTTCACTCTGGATTATCCAGCATGCACCCCTCCCACCAGCTCTTAGAATGCATGTCAGTCAGCATGGCTGCAGATATCTGTGACAACCTACCAGGACCTTACAGAGTCACTCCAAGCCCGACAAGCTGCTGTTCATGCAGCACACAACGGTTACTCTGGATATGAGCTGGTGGTCGTAATAATGAGACCGGACTGTATATCAATGCAACCCAGAACTGCCACCATCTTCTCTGGACCAAAGCTAATATATTCCATCAATGGAATTATAAAATATATACACTTACACTATATGTACTTGGCTATTGACTATTGAGGTATAAAGATCATCATTTCCCCTGATCCTTTATCTGACATGCAGTCTCATTTTATAAATGAGTGGGGAATGTGGTTTTCTGTGGGGATCATTTTCATGTTTCATTAGAATAGCACCAACCAAAAGAGTTATAGTATGATCTTATTCGCAACTTGGTGACTAGTAACTATAACTTTCATTCAATCATCCACACTCCGTGATTGCTCCTCATTAGTTCCTGTAACATGGTTTCTGCTGTTTAGGCTAGGTTCACACGGTGTATTTGCAGGGCGTAATTACGCCCCGCAATTACGCCATGTGGCACCTCGCCGGCCCATAGACTTGCATTACCAGTGGCGCGTATACGCCGCTGGTAATTCACATGTCACTTATTACCCCTCTCGGCATATTCGCCGAGCAGGGAGAAGAGACGTAATCCATAGTTCTCTATGAGTACTGTGGATTACCGTAATGACTGGGACGTATTCCAGCCGTAATTTGCGCACTCTGGCGTGTAATTACGGACTGAAATACGTCCAGTTTTAAGCCGTGTGAACATGGCCTTAGGTGTTATGTTTTTTATTTGGCTTTTCTGTATGTAAATTCTTTTTTATTTTGGTGGTTTCTTATAATTCTATCAGAAACATTAACTCCGGTGCAGCCTTTTTGTTTTTCATTTACTTTTTGTGCTTCTGTATTTGCGATATTGCATTAATGTCTTTCTTGGTCTACTGTATGTGTTTCTTCTTTTTTAATCTTCCATTTTGTTTACAAGTGCAAATGTTACATCAGCTGACAGGCTGTGCTGGTTTCTTATGTCTCTCAACTTCCCCCAAATATATGTATACATGTTTATGTGCTTACATACTCATGCACCCACATCTGTCAACGTGCTTGTGTGCTCATACATCTGCATATTCTTAACATAAAAGGAAAAGGTGGTGTATACGGAAAGTGCCCCTGAATACATAGTTCTGAATTTGGACACTGGTTAATAAAATTATAGCTAAATGGGCCGCGGTGGTTGAAAAGTAGAAACAAAAACAAAAAAATGAACAAACCTCAAAATCCCCAGGATTAGTTCACTTCCAGGTTCTCATACTGACACACAGAAGAGACATAGTTAGTGATGAGAGCATGATGTCTCTACCATGTTTTTCCAAAAATAAGACCGAGTATTATATTCATTTCCAAAAAGAGGGCTAGGGCTTTTTGTTTTTTTTAACACGATGGATGCAGACACTGCATGCTGGGACATTTAGGGTCTTATATATGAACACTGTCTAGGTGTAAGGTTTTCTTTGTGCCAGAATTCTAGTGCAGCAACTTTCCTACACCCGGGTCACAGTGTCATTTCCATGTATTTGGCTAAAGTAAGAGTTTTTATTGCGTTACATGTTATGGTTGAAAAAAAACATATGTTCATAGAATTCAACCAAAAGTGAGGTAATGTAAATGAAGGGAAGGGGTATGGGTCATTTTAGTATTAATCAGTCTGCCCTAAAAAGGAAATCTTTCCCTCCTGTGTGAGGATCACACTGGATCAACAAGAATGTAAATCTACAGAGGGTTAGGCTTCGTTCACACTGCTTATTCTGGGACTGATTTCAGCCGTATTGCACGCCGTATTTGCACTCCAATAAGGCTGAAATCAGTCCCAGGCATTACGGTAATCCACAGTTCTAATAGAGAACTATGGATTACGTCTCCTCTCTCCGCGCGGTGAATCCACCGAGGGGGGAGATAATTGACATGTGAATTATTTACGGCGTATACGCGCCGTGAATAATGAATGTCTATGGGGCCGGTGAGCCGCCGGCCCCCCGCCCCACAGCAGCCGGCGTAATTGCGGGGCGAAATCCGTCGTATTATTTTGCCCTAAATAATCATTGAAGTACTAGGTTCAATGCACTGGGATACAGCTACTATTGCTGTCTAAAGTTTAAACCGTATCAAATTATACTAGGAAATCTAAGAATGATCTCAATTTATCACAGTGGCTCAGTGTTTCATAGACCAACGGTTAGGGTTTGTTCACACGGCTGCCTCTTCCCCCTCCCCACGTGCTTTGGGAATACGCGCTAATTCTTTGATCAGGTCCGTAAAGCCGGACGCCGCACAGGGCGCAGGGCATAAACTCTGCCAGCACCTTGGGTGCATCTCTTATGGCGTAACACGCGCGTCCGTTTCCTCGCATTTGCCGTGGCTGTGATAACACACTTATTGTCGATGCGCATCTCTGGGTCCGTTGCGTTGTCGTGTCCGCGAGACGCTACAACACATTCGGATGTTAATACGGAGTCAAAACTCTGTGTGAACAAGCTCTTAGGGCTTGTTCACACGGCGTTTTTGTGATCCGTTTTACGGATCCGCATAATGGATCTAACAATTGTCTGTGTGATTACCTTGCTTTCAATGGCAAAAGCGCATCGCCGTTCTCACGTATCAGCTGCGCTTTGCATCCTGCAAGCGGATGCGAAACGCGCAGTTGAGAGATCTCAAAACGCATCCGGGAAGCGGATCCGTTAACAACGTCAACTCCAAAAGCCATACAATACGGATCCAATTAAGTATCGACTGTTGCGTTTTTCTGATTCGTACACGGAGTGCAGCGCTTTTCACTCTTCAAAAAACTGATCCGTAAAAAGGATCAAATACTTTGTGTGAACAAGCCCTAACACTGTGTAATAAATGTATAAAAAGTATCATTGTTTTGTAGTATTTTCTTAAACAGCTATGTACACTCAAACCCTGTCTGAAAAAGAACTCTAGACCTAGTATAGCATGTGGTGGTAAAAGTCCTTTCCTTTCCATGCACTTTTTCCCTCCTTTATTACATTTCAGTAAAGAACTGTTAGGCAAGGTAACCAGTGCTATACATATTGCTATATATGGAGCAATACTGAACCAATTCCTTGTTCCAATGGCCTGCTGCAATCTCGCACTGAACATAGGCATTTTATATTAGTTCTACAAAGTCATGTCAACGTAAGTATATTAAAAAGGTCGTTCTGGCCAAAAGTTTCTCCAGTAAAATTTGCAGTATGTCTTTATTAAGCATTTCACGGACTAGAGTATAGAAATGCAGCAATTGTGAATTCAATCAAACTTTTTGTATAAAAATGTCGTCAACGAGAAAAGAAAATCAATCTTAAATATTAGCATTAGTGGTCCTCGTAACAAACAAAGGACACTGTGGAGTTTTATACACTTCCTTATGTGCCATTGCTTTTCCATGGCTTATAAGACAGTACAATCCATGTACAAGGACAGTTGTACACAGACAAGTATACCTCTTATATAAAAATATCCTTTGTACTGAGAGATAAAAGAATGAAAAACAAGTCACTTAAGGCTTGGGTTCACAAAAAGGGTCTGTTTCCTTTTCTTTATGAAAGAAAACTGCTGCAGCCATTTGTTTGAGACAGTCAGAAGTGGATCCAGCCCTTCCTTTATATCTCTAAATAAAAAAAATGTCACAAGTGTCGTGAAGACACAAAGAACCCTTTTCGGGTGTGTCCGCTCCCCCGCCATGGCAGAAGCATACATTACACCGGTTGGATTAGGCTCATGTTACACACGGATTATTTCAGAACGTTATTTTACACGGCTTGTGGCCCGATCGTAAAAAACGTTCTGAAATCAGTGAATAATTCAGTATGCAAATAAGTGCCACCTAAGTGTGACGCGTATTTGTAATGATTTCCCGACGGATCTCGACCATCTCCACTTCATTGTAGGTGGTGAATCCGTCCGTAATAACATGAACAATGCACATCTTGTTTTCCGTCACCTGGATTTCCGTCGTCAATCCGCGGGGCCAATCGGCACGGAAATACGCGTCAGTGGGAACGCACGAGCAGTATCTTTTTATTGAAATCAATAGAAAATAGGCTGTGATCTTGTTTATGATCTGTATTTTGCCGCCGGATTGAGTCGATCTACAATCCGTCTCGGCAAATATCGCGGCCGAAAGATAATGCCGTGTGACTCGGGAAGGCCTTATTCGAACGGTATTTGTCTCTGTTTGCGGTTGTTGCCCCCTCTTGGCCACTGAGGGGGAGGGCTTTTCTCCGCTGTTTTGCGGAGCAGAAAAACATCTATTCCGCTCTTTTCGCCTATATTCTTGTGTTCATATTCCGCCCTGAGAGTAAACTGCGGCAGAAATGAACATAGTTATGTTGTTCGGGACCGCCGGCAGCCTAAAAAAACCATTGTGGCGGAAAATCGTGCGTAGATGGGGACTGTGTTGCATGATTCTTCCGCATATGTAAGGTCCATTGTTAAAAGTTTCGATCTGTTGTTTTAAAAAACCAAAAACCGTCTGAAACATCTTCCAAAAACCCTTGGGTTTCCCCCGTTCCCACTGCACAGGAAAAATTTACCCGGCCGGCGAGTTAGGGAGAAACAGCCCCCCCCCCATTGGGGAACCCACAGGTTCTTTTGGGAAACCGGACGGAAGATTGGTGCTTCTACAATGTTTTCCCCGCCGGACCCCGGCGAAAAAAAAACCCAAAAACGGAAAAAACCTGTGAGTGGGGACTGCTGCCGGGTTTTTGCTTTAGACCCACAAATTTTTGGTTTTTTGGCATTTTTCGGCCTTTTTTCCCCCCCCAGCGGTTTCTAAAAAAACCCGCAAACCGGCTAAAAAACCCGGGCCAAAAAAACCCTCCCGGGGGGAAAAGGGGGCCTTAAACCGGGCCCAAGCCCTTAGAAAGGTTTGCTACATTACAATCATTTTCATTACTGGATTTTAACTCTTTGGTTAATTACTGAAAAAACGGGGAGGAAAGGGGTATAAAAGCTTTGCTCAATTTTTCAAATTTTTGGTCCAATGTAATAAGGAAAAATTCTTTTTCCCGGGTATTTTGTACAATCCCCATTTTACATTTAAAGGGGTTTTTCCAAAATTGTAAAAAAAATTCAAAAAGGCAGTCCTTTAAAAGAAAAAAAACACAAATTCACAGTCCTCAGGTCCTCGGTTCCAGCACTACTTCTCTTTGGTTTCAGTACTTCTGAATGGTGATTGACTGCAGCGGTCATGTGCCAATCATTTACACAACTGTTTGAAAGTAAAGAGCACCGAATGGTAATGTAAGTAGAGACATGTGACCGCTGCAGTCAATCACAGCTCAGAAGTACAAAAATAAAGAAATAAAAGACCAAAAGGAACACCCCTGGAACCCGGGGGGGGGAAAAGCATAGTTTTTTATAGCGGGCCCCGGGGAACCCAAATTTTTTTAGATTTTATCACAAAGTGGGGCCCCCCTTTTTAATCCCAAACACGGGGTTTTCCCCACTTTCTTTTTTTTTCTATCGATAATGGCCAAGTATAAAGTCACTAATTTTTGTCCTTTTCACACATGCTGTTTGGATGCTGTTTTTTTAAGCTAAAACCAGGACTGGATTTGAAGACCAAATATAGAATCTTTCCTATGTAGTTTCCCTCCCTTTACAATCCAAATTTGAGCCATCAAAAATGTGCTTGAAAAACCAGGGGCCGGTTAAGGAAAACAACCCAAAAATTTTTCCCGGAAAATTTTTTTTTTTTTTTTATAAGATTTTAAAGCGTAAATCATTGCTTGAAAAATGTTACACAAATTTTTTTTTTTTTTAAAAATTTCGCATTAAAAATATTTTATTTCAATTTCTTTTACTTCCAAAAATAAAAATTTGTAATTTTGTCGGGTCACTAGAGGGACAATACAGGTCGTCTTGTATTGAGCTGTGCCCCTGAAAGTTCATCACAGGACCAGAACAGTTTTGTGTTCTAAGGGGGATGTTTTTACACAGGGGGTCTTTTTTTTGCGCGGGAATTGCGTGCGCATTTTTGCCCCCTTTTTGTGGCCCTTTTTGTCCGGGGAAAAGCCCCCGGGGCCCATTACAAATAAATTTATAGCCTTATAGAGAGCTATGGATTAACGGGGTCTTTTCCCCCGGGGGTACCATACGATCGTATCGTCGCGCGGGGGAGAATTTTTACATGACAAATTTTTAAAAGGGGATTACGTGCCGCTGGGCAATGCATGTTTATGGGGGGAGGGCCCGGGGGCTGGCCCCCCGTTTTTGCCTTTTAAGTTAAATGCTGATCACGCCGGGGGTTCCAAACCCCCGGGTATTGCCGGGGACAAAAAACAAACCGCCCCAAAAAGCCGTGGGGAACAATTTTCCCTAAGTTGCGCGTTCCCACTGCCCCAGGAAAATTTCCGGCCCGTTTTTTGTCCTTTTTGCGCCCCCACCCCCACCGGGCCCCGGGGGGGCGGGTTTTTCCCCGGGTTTACGGAGAAGAAAACCCCTCCCCCCCCCATTGGAAGGGACAACCCGTCGGGGAAAACCGGGCGGAAGATTGGGGCTTTCTACAATGTTTTGGCCCGGACCGCCGGCGACCCAAAACCTTTTTTGACGGCAAAAAAATGTAAATGGGGGACTTCTGCACAGGTTTTGCATAAAAGCAAACCCTTGTGCTCATTTTTTGGGGCCCTTTTTTTTTTAGGCCGGTCTGGGAAAAAAACCGGGAAAAACCGGGTGAAAAAAACCCGGGTGAAAACCCGTGCAGTTGGGGACATGCCCTAAGGGGGTTTTCCCAAAGGCCCCGCGTATTGTTTCAGGGAATACACGACAACCTTTGGACAGCAATTTTCAAATTTTTTTATCACAACTGCTGGTGTTTTTTTACCATCAAAAAATCCCAAAACCAAAAAGGGGGTGAAACTGAGGGGGCGCCGGTACTTATTTTCCCCACATATTTTGCGTGGAAAACATGTGTGGAATCAGCAAGCAGCTGAGCCCTATTGATTGGTAGGTGTCCCTCAGAATATTTCCTTATGTTTAGAGACCTCATTAGACAGGGTTCACAGTGTGTTTTTTGGCATGTATTTTGCACCGTATTTGCGAGCCAAAACCAGCAATGGTCCAAAACACTGAAGCAGCAAAGGCTTTTCATTATACTTTTTCACGGTGTAGACTCCACTCCTGGTTTTGGCTTACAAATACTGCAACAAAAACACCCCCGGTGAACACGGTCTAAGGATAATGCAGTAAACCCTTCACCTCAAAACGGTTTGTAAGGGTTTTCTTTGCATTCCTCTCGTGGTATCTGTTCCCATTTCTGGTGCTAAACTTCAGCTCTTACTGAAACGGCTGGAATAAAAAAACTCTAGCGCATTTTCACTGAGCTTTTGTCCATGTTACATCTGCCTTTTATTCTAAAGGACAGGAAAGGATCCAAGTTGAAAAAAATATTCCCTTTGTTCCTCTCCGAGGATCCAGTCCTGTGTTTTGGAATGAAGTACAAGGAAAGAACATGAAAGGAACAACCTGCCCTGAAGAGTTATTTCCATCCTTTATCTCTGTTACAATCACATGCTATAAATATAGTGCACACTTTTATTGCTGATATGGCTGGAGTCACGAGGTTCATGATTGTTTTTCTGGCAACTGATGCTTTGCCCAATCCTGAAATCCTCCTGCATAATTATGAATCCTAAAGAGAAAGAAAAAAAAGTTAAAAGAGCAGTTATGACGTTAAGGATTTGTTTTGGTCAGAAATAGTGCAAAGGACTGTAAAACGCCATTTGTAGAGTAACACTTGGTTATTCTTGTTTTAACCTGAAATCTGAATTACTAAGATATTCATTCATATAAGCTTCTTCTAGACAATACATGGAGTGCTGATTATAGGCCTATAGGACCTCCATGTGAGTTATCATAGATCATAAATATCAATAAAGAATTCTCCATGTAAAATAGAGTATCCATTCAAAGTATCAATATCTAGAATAGGTATGCAGTATATATATATATAGCCGTCCAGCTAAACTACATCTCCCATACTTCCTAGCGGCGGATATGATGCGTCTGTCCGACGTCTTCCGGTTTTCCGGCGGGATCAGCCGGCATTGCTGGACTCCTATTTATTCTCCTCTGAGACCCTTTCTGTACACTGGCTCCTACATTTGTTAGGGCTACGGCCCTTTCTTCATGCTTTCCAGTTTCTCCTTTGTTGGTAAGTTTTGTCTTAGGGATTAATAGGGTGTACTAGCCTGTTTACTTTACATGAATGTCCTCTGTTGCTTTAAAAATCATGGGAGTATATATATATATATATATACTGCATACCAATTCTAGATATTGATTATACTTTGAACGGATAAAGACCCTATTTTACATGGAGAATTCTTTATTGATATTTATGATCTATGATAACTCCCCTGTTATATTATTATAATCTCCCAACAGAGATGCTGATTTATCTGTATATATTGTAAATATTATAAGTATTTGGATTATATAGAATTTTTTGTGTACACACATTATCTGTTATTTATGTATAATTGAGATGTCCAAATTCACGTTTATTCATTCTATTTTTGTATATTGATTTTAGTGACTTTTTGAGAGAGGTCGGATGACTGAAACGTCACTTTCACAGTCACTTACATTTGTCTTCATTGGAGCTTGTAGTGAATTTCTTCAATAAAAACCTTCTTATGTATTTACAACAATACAATTGTAGAGTGCAGTCAATCCTTGAAATTCTTCCCCTATCATATTCTGTTGTCAGGTAGGTTAGCATAAACCACCTGAATGGTTTGCTTTAAAGGGGTTTTGCCACAATGTAATGTTGACGTGGGATCCTCCAAAATGGGTATTTAATCATTTTTCTAAATATATACGATTACAAAAAGTGAAGCCTGTAAGAGCTACAGCTTTCTTTACAAGCCCTTAGTTACTTAAAAGTTTGCATTAGACACGACCAGGAGAGCTGACAGGAGCTGACCTGGCCGTGCTTGCGTGTATGCACTTCTTATCTGATGACAGGGAACATGAATGAGCTTGCAAGGGGCTGGTGAGAAAGTGCAGTGTATGAGTCTGTCTGCTGTATAGAGAATCCACTGTTGTAATGTTATTATTTGAGTAAACTTTAGAGACGCTCCCTTGCTTCCTCGCTCTCTGATTACCCACTCCCTCTCACCCCTGCAGCCGTTCATGACTCATCATGCTTTGTTTATGTTCTCTGCTGAGCAGATAACAGCTAAGGAACTCACTTTGTGGCAAAACCCCTTTAAAGGAAACCTGTCACATAGGTTTTGCCCCCCTTGCTGGAGGCAGCACAAGCTAGTGTCAGACACGCTGTTTCCAGCGCTGTGTCCCTTATTCTGTAAGATGCTGGAGTTTTAGAGCATTTACCCCTCAAATCTTATTCATGACTAGGTGTTAACTCCACCCACCAAAGGCTAGCTACGCCCACTGACAGTTATTCACATGTTTCTACCTATTCAAAGTAATAGGTTTGTCAGTTGAGGTGGGCGGGGCTAGCCTCAGGTGGGCGGGGTTTGAAAAAAACTGACACTCTGAAGGACTCTTCGAATACTCTTCTGGCTGAAAACTGCATATTTGAGCATTAAATACACGAAAACTACAGCATCTTACAGAATGAGGGACACAGTGCTGGAAACAGCATGTCTGATACTACCTCCTTCTGTCCTCAGCCAGGGGGGCAAAAACTATGTGACAGCTTCCCTTTAAGTGCATCTCGCAGTCTAAAAACAGCTAATCTTGAAAAATGGTTCAGTGGCTAGTTCCATAACTAGAGTAGCAGAGCTATCTTTTTTTGTATATTTAAGCCATACTTACGAAATTTTCTGGATGTACAATCAGACTATCGATCCTGACCATTTAATGCTCTAGATGGTTTGATCAATAGCAGCTGCAGCATCTAGGTGACTAACATTGGCACACCGCAATAAAATTGTGATGTGGCAATGGTTGTCATGACACCTGGAGGCCAAATTATGGCCCCTGGGATTGCCATTTACAGGGGCCCACACAATAAAAGAAGAAAAAAACATTCCAATGCCAAAATTGTATTTATTATTCACCTAGCCTTACAAAAAAATAAAACGAAATAAAAGGTGAACAAAAACTTATGTACTAAAATGTTATTAATGAACCAACGTCCACTTATACCACAAACAAAAAGGCCCTTACACAGCTCCCTTGAAAGAAAAATAAAGAGCTATAGCTCTTAGGATACTGTAGCATAAAAAAACATGATTTTTTTATGTTTTAAGTGGCAATTGTGATTTATGGAAGGCAAGTATGATTTAAGCATTTTCAGGAAGAATCAAATTTTGCCAAAATATACTTACAAGGTAAAGTAGCAATTTTACTATAAAGGATGCAATATGTTCCTATGCAAAGCAAAAAAAATATATGATGCCATGAGTTTTTTTTTTACTTTTAATTGGAAACCAGGCTGCAAGCTGGCTAAATGAAAGTAGCCAGTCTTATAACAGAGTCTCCCTTTCGTGCCCCCATCTATTAGCCAAAGTTGACCATCACTGCAATAAGTGTCTCTCCCCTGGAATAACCAGTCCATCAATGCAATACACAGACACTGATGCCATGTAATGGTTCTATTCCAGCGCAGAATGAAGACTATCAGGTGGTTGATCCCATGGGAAGGCTTGACTAACCATGTCGCGGTAGGGCCCACATTGGTGATCTATCAGTACCAGCTGCTTGGGTTGATAATATACCATCGACGTCTGACAGCAACACTTCTTTTATCTATGCGTGTGTTTTGTATAACTTCACAGAAAGCTTTTCTCTCCACCTGGAGAACTACTTACCTATTGTAACCGAGTGAAGCTGCTACATCTAAAGCTTTACCACTTCTTATCCCAGCTAGACAAGAAAAGACCAAGGTGTTGGATTTTTCTGGCAGCTTCGCTTTATATTTCTCCTCGAAATCTTTTGGTGTCATTTGAAGTGCGGCCACAAGATCTCCGACTAATTAAACAAAATAGTTCAAACAATAAAAAATAGCATATATGTGAATAGATAGTAGCACAAAGTTATACGATACTAGCAGATAAGAGGTGTAATCCAGCCCTTCTCTTCTATATTATGGACAGCAGCTAAACTGGAGACAAGAGAGTTTCCTATTATAATTATTCATTAGGCAGTCTTTTAATCAATCCCTTAACCCCTTAAGCCAAACACCTGAAAAGTAGTTAACGACCAGAACTTTTTTTTAGTTTTTGACTCCTTGCGTTTCAATAGTTGTAACTTTTTTATTTTTTCAATGACGCAGTTGGATGAGGCCTCGTTTTATTCCAGACAAGTTGTACTTTATGGGGCAATAGTTAGAGTTCACTTATAAATAATTGCAGAATTTTTTTTTTTTTTTATGTGTTTACTTTTTTTTTAAACCATTCACATTTCACACTAAATAAATGTTTAGATTAATACTCCAGGTTATTAAGGTCGTGTGGATACCAAAAATGTGTAGGTTTTTTCGTGTGTTTAATATATGCACAATTATTTTTTATTAAATATTTATTTTTATTTTATTTTTTATTCTTTTTTTACTTTTTTTTTTTTAATCCCATGAAGGGAGAACTGTTTTTAACACTTAGTAATGCATAAAGCATATTCATATATGCTAATACATTATGATCTGTGTCAGTCTGACACAGGCAGTGATCAGGACAGCACACAGTCTGTCCTGATCACTGGCTTCTTACACAGACAGCTCTGGGGCCACTCTAGTTCTCCAGGGCTGACTGTGCAGCTGTTCCCCGGGCTCTGTCGGGTCACTGGGTGTTCTGATCACCCAACAGAGCAGGGGAAACCCTTTGATTGTGCAGCGGTAACGCACCGCCGCAATCAAAGGGTTAGAGGTTTCCTCCGCTCCCCGATGCTCGCAGGAGATGCTCTGAGATCGGGGCTGTGGAGTACAAAAGACGTCGCTGCAGACGAACGACCCGCACCAGCCGACGCTAAAAGACGGTGCGCCGTCGTTAAGGAGTTAAAGATCAAGTCATTTTGAGCCCTCAAGAGTAACTATCAATTCATCAAACTTTTGACATCATAAGTTTTGCTCAGCAGTGGTCTGGATGCTAAGACCCTAAACAATGCAAAAAAGAGGGGACAGGAACACCAAGCTTAGCACCAGGTCCCTCAATTTCTGATCGGATCTCCTCAGAGAGCTGAGCAAGCGCTGTATATACTTTCTAGGAGTCCATATATCACTTATTTAGCATCCAAGGATAACTGAGTGGAGACAATTAGAAAGCAAGGGGCACAATTCTCAGCTGTTAAACCTGCAAAACTTGGTCGGATGGCCTTTATCAAATCCAATAACAGTCTGCCCAAAGGACAATTAGTGCCATAAATTAACCCCTGATGATGCCACATCATGTGGCACACATGGGGGGGGGGAGGGGGAGTGGGGTGCAGTGCACTATTGTTGGGTGTTAGTGTACTGCAAGCACTTACCTAATCTTCATACTGAGATTTTCAGGTTCTAATTACTATTATTGCACAAAGAGCATACTCCTATAATAATGAACACAAAGATTGGTCCTTCAATTAAAAGTAAAATTGTATATGCATATAATAGAAAATGGGGGTAGTTGGTAAATGAATGGCACTAAGGGTGCTTTCACACAGCGCAGTTTTGGTGCACTTTTAAAAGGGTTTTATCGTTTGAACTGTTCGTGCTCTTCAGCTAATTCTATGAGATTGAATTTGAAATTTGCCCTCCCCCTCTGTTGTCAGGCAGGAGACTGTGTGACTGTGGTATATGGAGGGAACACAGGACATAAGACTGTGTTATATGAGGGGATCTATGAGTGAAACAGTCAGTAATTACCCAGATCATTCACCTTAGAGCTGGGAGATGAGTATACAGTCAGCAGCCCTCTCACATAGCAGGTTTTACTTTCGGTTTTAACAGCTCAGAGGGGAGTAAACACAGAGTGTGCAGGCAGCCAATCACAGCACAGGGGGCGTGTATGGTGGGGCGTATCCCAACAGACTGAATGAAATGTTAGTCCGCCAATCACAGTGCAGGGGGCGTGTCCAGGGCGGAATCCGTTCAGGGGCTTGTCTGGACTAGCAGCAGCAGCAATAGAAAACAGACGCACAGAAAAGCTCATATCTACTATACTAAGTGACTGAGGTAATGCAAACCAATTACAAAAGTGCTTATTTTTACTGTCCCCATAATTGGAGATATGATCTTTGTAACGAGAAAACCCCTTTAACTGTGCTCCAATTAAACTGCCTTTATTACCAGCAGCTTCTTTCAGTTGTCTAAATGGTTTGGAAATGTGTTTCAAATAAACTGCACCAAAACTGCGCCGTGTGAAAGCAGCCTAACTGTTCTCTGGGCAAACGGTTATTACAATTCTCAGTTGAGCACTTCTGCCCCTTCGTTTAACTGCTCTCAGGTCACTGTGACAAGTTTGATAAGATTATAGTTTACTCTTAAAGAGGTTGTCCCACTTTAGACATCCATGGCATATCACTAAAATATGTCCTCAATGTCAGATAGGTGCAGGTCCAACCTCTGAGCAGTGCCGCTTGGCTGTAGCTGGAATCTCCAATCATTTCAATGGGAGAGTCCCAACCGCCTCTCTGTTCAGAAGGGAGAGACATTCTACAGCTAGGTGGGACCCACACCTATCCGATATTAATGGCTTATCCTAATTTATTACCTATGTGACCCTAACCATTTTAATACAGAAATGCTTATTTGTATCTGTTCAGATGTAGTTTCAGAGAAGCAGCACCAACTGAATCATGATGTGCAGCCACTTCTGCAGACCTACATTAGGAGTTATTTGATCCCTATTTTGGTACTCTATGCATGTGGCTCACCATTGTAGGCTATGAAAGTGGTGTAATGCTAGGCTGTTACTAAATCTATAAAATGTAGAGAACCACATACATGCATGAATCTGCTTCACTGGAATGAGAAGTGAGCCCCGATTCATACATACATTGTTGGTTATGCCATAAATGTCTCCTAAGGTAAATAAGTTTCATTGTGGCCCCCAGGAGTGGTTCAGAATAATAATGGGGCCCCTGCACCAGATAAAGTTGTGCCCCCCTAGATTACAGCCTGTAGACAGATCTTCCCTTTACTTACTTGGGATGTGTACAGATCCCTTAATAATTCCATATTCCTGGATTTCCCACGGCTCCCGAACATCTACGAGGACAACGTCATCTTTCTTCAGCAGGTCTTTCAGCTCTTCATAATTGATGGACGTGCCATAGCTGACAGACAAGCTGCGGACTGCGAGCCACTGTGGGTTCAAGGCTGTGGTACAAGGGCACAAATGACTTAGTAGGTACTAAAGCGAAACGCGTGATCTAGTCGGAATATGCAGACTTCTCAGGTTTTAAATCATATATCTGCCCTAGGTCCAAGTTTCCAAGTAAATTATCATACAGCGGTAATACAGAGGAACCCAAAAACCACAACTGTACAGATATTCCCCTGCTGCGGGAGGACGGGTGCATGCGCACGTACAGGGGGCACATCACATGGGGAAAGGCGCACGCAGGTGGCATAGTACGCGGAGGGGCGCGCGCGGGGTTGCAAACCTCACCTGGGGAGGGAGGGCACGCGTGCAGGGGGCACCTCACCTGGGGGAGGGAGGGCACGCGTGCAGGGGGCACCTCACCTGGGGGAGGGAGGGCACGCGTGCAGGGGGCACCTCACCTGGGGGAGGGAGGGCAACGCGTGCAGGGGGCACCTCACCTGGGGGAGGGAGGGCACGCGTGCAGGGGCACCTCACCTGGGGGAGGGAGGGCACGTGCAGGGGGCACCTCACCTGGGGGAGGGAGGGTGCGCGTGCAGGGGGCACCTCACCTGGCACAGGGGGCACGTCACCTGGGGGAGGGCGCACAGGGGGCACCTCACCTGGGGGAGGGAGGGTGCGCGAGCAGGGGGCACGTCACCTGGCACAGGGGGCACGTCACCTGACACAGGGGGCACGTCACCTGGCACAGGGGGCACGTCACCTGGGGGAGGGCGCGCAGGGGGCACATCACCTGGCACAGGGGGCACGTCACCTGGGGGAGTGGCGCGCAGGGGGCACGTCACCTGGCACAGGGGGCACCTCACCTGGGGGAGGGCGCACGCGCAGGGGGCACCTCACCTGGCACAGGGGGCACCTCACCTGGGGGAGGGCGCGCAGGGGGCACGTCACCTGGCACAGGGGGCACCTCACCTGGGGGAGGGCGTGCGCGGGGGGCACCTCACCTGGGAGGGTGCCCACGGGGCAGATTACAGCACATAACACAGCTTCAGCACTAGCACTGAGCCTGCACTACACACAGGGCTGCACACAGCACCTCTCTCACCCCGGCCAGCTGCCCTCTGCGCGATGCCTCCTCCGTACCCAGCAGCCACTCTTATACACAGGCGCCCGAGCAAAGCAGCCATCCTGCCGGTCGCTAGTGTCACCTCCACCGGGCGGAAACGTCCTTCTCCGGAGGGAGGGCCCGGAAATGACAGCAGCGGCCCCGGCTCCCAGCGCTGCTGTGTACCTCTCCAGCCTGAGCGGTGTGGCCGCTGCCGGCCTCCGTAGCTCTTGCTGCAGTAGCACTTCCCTGGGAGAGCACGTGGGTAGTGGAGCAGAGCTAGCACGGCAGCAGTGTAAGTAGCGCCCACGTATGTGCCTCGTCCAGCCCGCTGCAGGCAGTGCCGGGGCTCCTGGCAGTCGCTTGGAGGTTACTACTATAAGTGTGTGTGCCGTCCATAGTGGTGGCTGGTGCTGCTGCATTAGCAGAGCGAGCCTAGAAATCCGGAGCCGGACCCTCAGGGTTTTACATCAGCTCCAGACTGTGCTATAATGACTGCTCGTAGCTGTTCCCTGATGGACAAGCGGCACTAATGGAAATGAGTAGGGGGTGACCATTACCCAGACTGTGTTGTCTGTAGTAAGAGGTTCTGTTATCTATTAACAGGATAAGATACTGATTGTCAAAGTGGTTTTCACACCATGCGGTTTCACAGAGCCGGCTTCAGGCTCCCAAATCCTATTCAGGCTGTGGGTAGTTCTACAGCAGTGATTGTTATATCCAATATGCTATTCCTGCTGAGCCTGTTAAAGGGACATTGGTGATGGAGAGGTCCAAACAGTAGGCTACAGTAAGTCAGTAAGAAACCTTAACAAGCTGCTGATAAGACACAGCAGGGAGAGACATTACTATCTCGGCCACTTATACAGTGGAGAGAGATGATTGGTAACCTTAGGAAAGTAAATAAAGACTATTACCAGATACATTGCTGTTCTGATTTTTCTTCATTTCAGAGTTAGAGCTGCTCTTATCTTCTGTTTGTTTAGGTTATCGACCACCTCTCAGCTCTAGCAGCCTTGGCTGGGATAGTGACATCACTCCCTGCTGTGTCGTATCAGCAGCACAAGAGCTTGTTTAGGTTTTATACTGACAAACTTTAGCCCTTTAGAGCTCTGTAGTCTTGTGTCCTGCTGTTTAGACCTCTTTGTCACCAATGTCCCCTTAACAGGCTTAGCTAGGGTTAACAGAGCTGATATGCCAATCGCTGCTGAAGAACTATCCACAGCCTGAACAGGAAGTGTGAGTCGGAAGCTGACTGTGAAACACTGGCTAAATGTTTCTGTTTTTCTCAGTTTGTAAATGCCATGGCTGGGGAAGACCTTGTTGTATGCAGAGGTGTGGCCAGTTTCAGGGTACAGGCTGTGTTGTGAGTATAGAAAATAAGCCGTTTCTTTTTTTGATTGCTATTAATATGTAGAGTTCTCAGGATACAACCTTTTCACCCTACAGTGGGACATTTTATCTAGAAACCACGTGCCCCACACAATGTCACAGACACTGCAGATCTGCTGCTTATGTGATTGACTAGAAGGGCCAGACCGTTATCATGAACATTTTACTTGTAAAACATCTGTATTAGTGCAGTGCATGCAGTAATTAGCGGCCTGTAGCGCCTCTCTACAGTACAGTGTGGTACTACATGCCCTGTACTGCTCTTTACATGTATTAGTGCAATGCATGCAGTGATTGGAGGTCTATAGTGCCTCTCTACAGGACAGTGTGGTACTACATGTGCTGTACACCTCTTTACATGTATTAGTGCCATGCTTTGCAAGATTGGTGGTTATATGTGCCTCTCTACAGTACAGTGTGGTACTACATGTCCTGTACTCCTCTTTACATGTATTAGTGCAATGCATGCCATGATTGGTGGTCTATAGTGCCTCTCTACAGTACAGGGTGGTACTACAATGTCCTTAACTGCTCTTTACATATATTAGTGAAGTACATGCAGTGATTGGTGGTCTAGTAGTGCCTCTCTACAGTACAGTGTGGTACTACATGTCCTGTACTGCTCTTTACATGTATTAGTACAATGCATGCAGTGATGTGTGGTCTAGTAGTGCCTCTCTACAGTACAGTGTGGTACTACATGTTCTATACTGCTCTTTACATGTATTAGTGATGTGTATGCAGTGATGTGTGGTCTATAGCTCCTCTCTACAGTACAGTGCAGTACTACATGTTCTGTACTGCCCCTTTACATGTATTAGTGAAGTGTATGCAGTGATTGGCGGTGTATAGTGCCTCTCTACAGTACAGTGCGGTACTACATGTTCTGTACTGCTCTTACATGTATTAGTGAATGAGCATGCAGTGTTGGGTGGTCTATAGCGCCTCTCTTCAGTACAGTGCGGTACTACATTGTTCTGTACTGCTCTTACATGTAATTAGTGGGTGCAATGCAGTGATTGGTGGTCTATAGCGCCTCTCTTCAGTACAGTGTGGTACTACATGTCCTGTACTGCTCTTTACATGTATTAGTGAAGAGCAAGCAGTGATTGGCAGTCTATAGCACCTCTCTTCAGTACAGTGTGGTACTACATGTTCTTTACCACTCTTTTACATGTATTAGTGAGGTGCATGCAGTGATTGGTGGTCTATAGCACCTCTCTTCAGTACAGTGTGGTACTACATGTTCTTTACCGCTCTTTACATGTATTAGTGAAGTGTATGCAGTGATTAGTGGTCTAGTAGTGCCTCTCTACAGTACAGTGTGGTACTACATGTCCTGTACTACTCTTTACATGTATTAGTGAAGTGCATGTAGTGACTGGTGGTCTAGTAGTGCCTCTCTACATGTACTAGTGCTGTATTTCATGTCCTGTACTGCTCTTACATGTATTAGTGAGGTGCATGCAGTGATTGGCGGTCTAGTAGCATCTCTCTACAGTACAGTGTGGTACTACATGTTCTGTACTGCTCTTACATGTATTAGTGCACTGGATGCAGTGATTGGTGGTCTATAGCGCCTCTCTACAATACAGTGTGGTACTACATGTCCTGTACTGCTCTTTACATGTATTAGTGCACTGGATGCAGTGATTGGTGGTCTATAGCTCCTCTCTACAGTAAAGTGCAGTACTACATGTTCTGTACCGCTCTAACATGTATTAGTGCACTGGATGCAGTGATGTGGGGTCTATAGCTCCTCTCGACAGTACAGTGCAGTACTACATGTTCTGTACTGCTCTTTACATGTATTAGTGAAGTGTATGCAGTGATTGGCGGTTTATAGTGCCTCTCTACAGTACAGTGCGGTACTACATGTTCTGTACTGCTCTTACATGTATTAGTGAACTGGCTGCAGTGATTGGTGGTCTATAGCGCCTCTCTTCAGTACAGTGCGGTACTACATGTTCTGTACTGCTCTTTACATGTATTAGTGAGGTGCATGCAGTGATTGGTGGTCTAGTAGCGCCTCTCTTCAGTACAGTGTGGTACTACATGTCCTGTACTGCTCTTTACATGTATTAGTGAAGAGCAAGCAGTGATTGGCAGTCTATCACACCTCTCTTCAGTACAGTGTGGTACTACATGTTCTGTACTGCTCTTTACAATTATTAATGCAGTGCATGCAGTGATTGGTGATCTAGTAGTGCCTCTCTTCAGTACAGTGTGGTACTACATGTTCTTTACCGCTCTTTACATGTATTAGTGAAGTGTATGCAGTGATTAGTGGTCTAGTAGTGCCTCTCTACAGTACAGTGTGGTACTACATGTCCTGTACTACTCTTTACATGTATTAGTGAAGTGCATGTAGTGACTGGTGGTCTAGTAGTGCCTCTCTACAGTACAGTGCTGTATTTCATGTCCTGTACTGCTCTTACATGTATTAGTGAGGTGCATGCAGTGATTGGCGGTCTAGTAGCATCTCTCTACAGTACAGTGGTACTCGCGTACGCTTACATGTTCAGTAACTAGCTCTATACTTCATGTATTAGTGCACTGATGCAGTGATTGGTGGTCTATAGCGCCTCTCTACAATACAGTAGTCGAGTACTACATGTCCTGTACTGCCTCTTTACATGAAATTAGTGCACTGGATGCAGTGATTGGTGGTCTAGAGCTCCTCTCTACAGTACAGTGCAGTACTACATGTTCTGTACTGCTCTAACATGTATTAGTGCACTGGATGCAGTGATTTGGTGGTCTATAGCTCCTCTCTACAGTAAAGTGCAGTACTACATGTCCTGTACTGCTCTTTACATGTATTAGTGCACTGGATGCAGTGATTGGTGGTCTATAGCGCCTCTCTACAATACAGTGTGGTACTACATGTCCTGTACTGCTCTTTACATGTATTAGTGCACTGGATGCAGTGATTGGTGGTCTATAGCTCCTCTCTACAGTAAAGTGCAGTACTACATGTTCTGTACCGCTCTAACATGTATTAGTGCACTGGATGCAGTGATTGGTGGTCTATAGCTCCTCTCTACAGTAAAGTGCAGTACTACATGTTCTGTACTGCTCTAACATGTATTAGTGCACTGCATGCAGTAATTGGCGGTCTATAGCGCCTCTCTACAGTAAAGTGCAGTACTACGTGTCCTGTACTCCTCTTTCCAGAATGAGTGGCTAGTTTGGGCACCAGGTGAGGGCCACATGTTCTCTTTTCCGGGACATTGTAAATGACACAGAATTTTATCTAAAGTTTTTTTTCCCGCTTTCAGCAGCTCCTTCTGATGTTATATGTAAGGACTGGATTTATCTGTATTAGTATCTGCTTCATTATGTTAGGTTGATATTTTTAGGCTTCAGAACCAATTACCAGTTTTTCATAGAGTTCTGGTCACAACATACAATGGTAATCCAGAACCAATTAATATTAAGAGACCACTGTATAGTTAAAGGGGGGTTCAAACACAATAAAATGCTTATTGGTCTGTTGGGGCATGATAAAAAAAAAAGACTCATCAAGCTTGCCTCCTGGCCGCTCTCGCTCTGCCGCGCTGGCCGTCCTGGCGATCTCGGTGGTAGCTATGAAGGTTCAGTGTTCACGTGACAGATGCAGCCAATCACAGGCCACAGCGGACATGTGCATGTGACATTGTGGCCTGTGATTGGCTGGAGCTGTCACATGAACAATTAACGTTCATATCTACAGCCGAGATCACCAGGAGGGCCACCGCGGCAGAGCGAGCGCGGCCAGGAGGTATGATTCTTATCTTCTATTGGTCAGCATGCCCCGACAGACCAATAAGCATGTTAAACTACTGGAACATCCCTTTAACATTTGACACAAGAACCTGTTAAAATTACGCTCATGTAGAATACCCAGTGTGGGCAGGTTTTTTTTATGTATGCACAATAAAATGTGGTTGTACAAAATCACTTTTTTTCAATCCCATAAGGGATTCCTATTTTCTACTTTTATTTTAGGGTAAAATAATAGTACAGATCATATAACCCATGTACGTCCGTTCAGAACCGCTGTCACATGTTCCAGCAGGAATGACAGAACTATAGCTGCACTATTTGTTCCATCTACATGAAGGTCACCACAGCAGAAACCCAATGGACCCATTGTAAGTGATGGGGTCCATGCCGTGGATGTCCCATGACATCCATTATAACTAGAGATGAGCGAGGAGTAAAAAGTTCTAGTTCGATTAAAACCCCGAACTTTAGTGTGTACGGTTCGCGGTTCTATTCGAACTAGAACTCAAACTTGAACCCCATTAAAGTCATTGGGAGAAGATGTTCTGAATAAGTTTTATACCTATACAAGTTATGAGAAGCTGGAATTACATCCATAACAGTAAACTGGATACGTGGAACAACACAGTGAAGAAAATGTGGCTCTAAGAGTGACAGAAAATATTGAGAGGCTAAAATACTTCATTCTTTTCAATGGCTAACAGAAAAGATGAGGACAGCTTGCAAGCAGGGGCCTAACTATAGGAGGTGCAGCGGTAGCAGCTGCTTCAGGTCCCTGCATCCTGAGGGGGCCCAAAAGCCCCTTTGACACATAGGATATTTGGAGATGGTGTGTTATACAATTACTGAACCCTCAAAACTGATTTAGCAAATCCAAGCACTCTGTATAATATATATTCATGTATATGAGAGTTAGGCATTATGTGAGCCTGTAAATGTCGCCAAATAACAGCTTCTGGGTGTGGGAAAGATGCAGCCAGCAATACCAAACTACCTCACTATTGATGTCTATAGAGAGGAAAAAGCTATCTAAATAAGAGCAGTTTGTACAGTACAGAGAGTGAGCTAAAATTGGCGTTCACAAGGCAATACAGTGAAATATATATAACATGGTCATGTGATTTTAGCAGCCAATGAGAGTCCTACACCTCAGTGATGACGTTTTTTGACACTTCTATGTGCTCTGCACTGATTGGATGGCCTCCAAAAGTGCAGAAAGGTGATTGGATGGCTGCCAAAGGTGCAGAAAGCCGTGAAAACTAAACTGAAAATGGTGTGTCGAACTAGAACTTTTCTCAAACTAACAGTAAAATGTTTAGTTCAGTTCGAGTTCTAAAAATTCATGAAGTTCTACTAGAACGTAACTTTTCTAGAACAGTTCAATCAACACTAATTATAACCTCTGCAAGGAATCTCAGAACGGAGCCTCCGACACAAATGTGAACCTAGCCTTATGTTGAAACCATCCAGGTGCTGAACACCTCAGAAGTCTTTAGGGAGCAGGCTGATGTGAACAATCGAGGAAAAATAGAAATCTAATATCTGGAATATGAAGATGATTAAAACTTCAGTTTCTTCGAATGCTTAAAAACATGGCACATAGTCTATAACAGAGAGCACTTTAATCATGGTTTGGAAGCACTCCTCCATTGTAGCATGATCATAGGTCCCTCTGTTGTGGACTATGTTCCATAACACTCCAGGTCCACACGTCGTGTAGCAGCACATACCTGTATGCGGCACTATATTCTTGCTGTTAAAAGTATGTGCTGACCAGCACATAATGTGAGCCAGGAAATCGTAGCACTCTGTGAGTGCTATAACTTTACCGTATATGCGGGACGTGCTTCAGACGCAGCGCAATTACACCCCACAAATACGCAGTGTGAACCTGGGCTTAGGTGCAGCTTATTTTCACAGTGCAGCATGTTTTCAGGCAGTTTGTGGCACATTTCTCCCCGTAGACATTAATTTTTTTTTCCCTTTGCACCAAAAGAAACCCGTGTAGGTATGTTGCAGTTTGGTTATGCTTATTTGTAGCATTTTTCAACATGGATGGATTAAATTGGATTAAATGACTAGTAGGAGAGGGGTGGGCAGGAAAAAAAAAATACACATGTACCCATACACACTTTTAGAAAAAAAATATGCTACAAAAACTGCATGACAAAGCATGTGGAATTTTGAGCCCTTTTTTTTTGGCCCAGAAAATGACATTCAAAATAATATAAATAAGTGTGGAGTGGGTCTTACACTTTTATGGGATGAGCATGTCCTGTTATAACCAGGACGCAGGCTGCTGTAAGGGTAACGTTAAGGGTATGTTCACACAGCGTCTTGCGGTTCGTACCTGCAAGCTAATCGGCATTCAATACTTGGCGGCAGGGCTGTGGAGTCGGCAAGCCGAAGCCCCGACTCCGACTCCTCAATTTCCCAAACCTCCGACTCCTGACTCCGACTTCCTGATCCTCATACAGGCGCATGTTTAAGTAATAACTTTACTGTAGTAAAATAGTAACATCAGGATGTTTATCACCTTATGATACAATAATCAAGCTATTTAGTTAGAACAGACACTGATAAGCAAAAGGGTAACAATGTTTTGATCTTTTGAACACTTGTGGGTAGAGTTGAAGAAAAAGCTGTATTTTGTATCCAAGTCCAGTCTGCACCACATTGGGAATGTGTAGAAGAGACCTTGGTCTCTTTTGGTCAAGATGTGCTTGCATCTGATTCAGAGCCCAGAAGGATTCAGGCAGTGCTGAAAACCAAAGGTGGATTTCCCAAATACTAACAAAATAATAAAAATTAACATTTTGATTTTTAGAAGCAAAACTATAACTAAGTAGATGCTAAATATTTGCAAGTCAAGTTTTTGCATAAGATATGTAAAATGACTGTATATAAAATTACAGTAGCCTCATGTATAAAGCTGTAGTGGATGGTGAGATATGGAGCCTGAAAGTCACAATTTCAAAACATTGTTACCATTTTGCTTGTTAGTGTAAAATATATTTATTGGATATGCGTTTAGGACACAAAATTTTAATTAAGCAAAACACTGCAGGAATATTTGTGGAGTTTCTGAATTTGTTCTGAGAAACAGTATTGCCTCCATCAGATCCTGCATACATGACCTCACATCTGATCTCATTATTTCCAGGATAGAGAATGGCCTCTCTACACTAACTTGGGTTGGAGGCAAAGCTGTGACCACATGGGCAACATCTCTAACAATGTCAGGGTATAAAGGAATTGCCTCAGGCACAGTCAGTTTTGATAAATGGTTAAACTCTTCTACTTCTTTGAAAGCAGGTGAAAAATTTTGCTGAAATGTGTTTGCCATGGGAGCAGAATCTTTTCCCCTGGGGCCGCGCTTTGCCTGCTCCATGTCATTAATTACACTCCTCATGTGATAAGGCTGAAGATATGGGAGCAGTAGCACTAGCCAGACCCAATTCCTCTTTGCACTGCATCGAAGTAACTGGACCAACTTATTATATATTTTGGAGTCGGTCCATTTTTTTGACGACTCCGATTCCTGCAAAATAGCCACCGACACCAACTCCACAGCCCTGCTTGGCGGGGAAGACGGCATGTAATTATAGCTCTCTATGAGAGCTATGATTATCGTAATTACAGGATGTTTTTTGGGGCGCATTGCAGCACAATTACGTCCCGAAATACAGTCTAGATTATGCCGTTTGAACATACCGTAGACTATGGCTCCACTGCACACAAAACATCAGTTTTTTTCAGCATTTTTTCGTTTTATAAAAACGCTAAAAAAACGACTCAAAAGATGTCCCAAAGACTTCTATAGTAAAGATGTCCTGTTGTCTCCACAGAACGTCTTTTTTTTCTGCTCGTTTTATTTGTTGGTCATTTTTTTTTTTTTTTTAAATGTTGCAAAAAACGACAGGGCAGGGCAGAAAATGTACTATTGCAGTCTATGGAAAGCGCCGGACGTTTTGGGCGTGTTTTTTACAGAACTACACATCCAATTTAATGTTGTGCATTTCTGCAAAAAAAGTGGCAAAAACCACTCAAAAAAAGGAAAAACGCACAAAAAACAGACGTTTTTTTCAGCAGCTTTTGACAGGAAGTGGACAAAAAACTCAATTTTTTAAACATTTTTAGGATTTGGGTTTTCAGGCGTGTTTTTTGTCCGCTGTTGTGTAGACATAGCCTAAATGTATCCTGACATCAGACTTACTAACTATGCCGCGCTGGGGTCCTTCTTATGGCTCATTAAAGAGAGTCCTCCTAGTCTCTGATTCAGTCACTGGGAAACACTGGGTCACTGGTAGTCACTGGGAAAGGCATTCCTCTTTAAAGGGGATGTATCGCTTCTTCACTTCATGTGTTTCAAAGTATTTTAAGTTTCTCAGCTCTACAAATCCAGGGGCATTTCCTCCCTTTCCCCCAGCGGGGTGTTTTTTTTAACTAAAGGGAATTACCATCATCACCCCCCCCCTTCAATATTCATGCTGGCTCCCCGAGCCCTGTTCCCCCCCCACCCCCCCTCCCCCCCTCCTCTGTCTGAAACAAGACAGTTTTTGTAATGACATCCAATTACAAAGTTGTTTGTTTTCACTGTCCCCTTATTCTGAAGACCATTTAATGAATTGCTACAACCCCTTTAATCATGTCACACACTACCTGGCTCTGAAGGATTTACAGCGGGAATTGGTTACAAGGTTACACAGCCAAGAGACAACAGAGAGCATTAACTTCCCTCTGCTGCAACTGCATCAGAATGCATTGTTGCAGACAGAGGACAGCAGTTGATCCAAAAAATCGCTGTAAAGGGGATCGTCAGCGATTTTTTGGATACTCTGTGGCCAGTTTTGGTCTAACTGACCTTGGACGATCTGTTGCATTACCTCCGGATGATTGTTATATGAGGACTTCGGTGCTGACCTAACCTTCTTTTTCTAGAGGACAGCAGTTGGTCATTAACTAGTTGACTATATGTCCAAAGGGTCGGCATCTAACTCTGTTCTGCAAAATGTGTGCACAGTGTGCAGCTGCACAAGTGGAGAGCAGGCTGTCAGCAATAGATGGCTCTGCACTGAGAAGGCATCAATGGATTATTCCCACCCATGCCTTCCAGATCAGTGTACATACAGCGTGACTGCCGGGCTTCGTAGATGCTCCTGGTCTTCCCAGATCAGTTCTTCATTTAGTACAGGGGGAATTTTTCCCTGATATACCAGCTCCAGTTACAGAGAAATCGGAAAAAAACCCTCGTAATAAATCCCCCTCAATATGTCTTTTTCTGTTCTTTATGTGTGTTTGTTTCCTCTCATAAAATTCATATAATATATAAATGTATTGTGTTTTAGCATTTAAATCCTCATGTAATGAGAAAAAGGAAAATGTTTCTGGTCATGAAGGGGATAAATGGCCGGTCAGGAACTGTTTAAGGAGTTAAATATAAAAAGTTATATTTATAGTATATAAACAATTCAGTAGGCTTTGATGACCGTTTGAGTATTTTGTGGTGTTGCCACACGAAGAGAACATAGGAAATGGGAGTCAGTGAATGTGTACATACGGCTTCATGTGCGGACACTGTCATGGAGCTGTGGGCATTTTATGTGAATATAAAGTTGCTTTTTGTTTTGTCTTATAGCTACAAATGAAAGTAAAGGAGCCATCTTCACTGGGAGCTGCTGAAAAGACTACAAGGAGGAGTAGGCGGACCAGTCGTCCCCCTGATGAAGATTCCTCAGATGACATTGTTGGTATGATCAAAGTTCTATGTACACATCTGTTTTTAGGTTTTGTTCTGCATTATTCCATCAGCATCAATTTAAATGTATTAAAATAAGACCTAGAGAACCCCCATAAAGTAATTGCTTCATGCTGAAGATAGGTTGTCAACAGAGCAAAATATATACACTGATTAGCCATACCTGTCATATACTGTATAGGCTCCTTCAACCTGTCTAAAGCCTCTTTAGGAGAATCAATCACAAACATGCACCAATGAGCCATAACTTTAATAACCAACTCACTCATTTATGTAGGTCCCCTTCATTTTACCAGAACATCTCTGACCCGTTAAGGCATGGACCTCTGAAGATTTCCTGTGGTATTTGCTTCCAACAGCAGCAGATCCATTAAAAGGTTTTGCCACAAAGTAAAATTGACGTGGGAAGTTTGGAAATTAAATAATAAACATTTTCACCATTCATCATTATTAAAAATTCTGCACCGTTTTTCTTTTAGCTGCTCCTTTAGTGATCCATTGTTTACAGCTCTTCTCCAGGGGATACGACCAGGGCTGAGAGCTTCTCAGTCCTAGTCGCACATGCTCAGACATCACCTCTGCTCTCGGGCAGCTACTGAATGTTCAAACCCCAGGTGCTGTCACTCCTGTCCTCTGTACTCCTTAGTAATTAGTAAAACGGTGCAAATAAATTAATAAAAGAAACCTCAATCAGGTTTGTGCCTTGATAAAGAGAAATAAAATCCACAGATCTGGTTCCTGCAGGGATTTGAACCGAGGACCCTTGTGCCTGAAGGCAAAAGTTTTACCTCTGAGCTACAATGTAGCTACTTACAGTTCCACACATAAACAGACCTTTCTTTGACTACATAGAGGAAAGGCCTGGTGATGTCACCCTGCTAGGTCACATGATATGCAATTCAAACAAATCACACAGACCCCCTTCTGAGCACACAGAGCTGAAGAGCTGGATACAGGAGGCATGAAATGAGATCGTGGCAAAACCTTTAAGCACTTTAAGTTATGAGGTTTGGATCCCAGGACAGGACATGTTTAATTAGTACATCCCACAGATATTTGATTGGATTGAGATCAGAGGAATTTGAGGATCATGTTAGTTTTTGTTATGATCCTTAAAACATTCTGGAAAAACTTTTGGAGTGTGGCAGGGTATGTTATTCTTCTAAAGGAGGCCCATGCCTTTAAGGAATACTGCCGATAGAAACTGTTGCATTAGGCTGCAGCAATGTAAAAGTAGGTGGCACAGGTTAGGGCACAGGTGTCAAACACAAGGCCCGCGGGCCACATCCGGCCCGCGGGCCCTTTGTTTTTCCGGCCCGCGATTCTCCGACTCTCGCGGCTGTTTTAACCACAGCCGCGCAGAGTCAGTCAGCAGTACACGTCGGTGCAGCTGCTGATACAGGAAGAAGGCAGGAGGGATCGTTTCCCTCCCACTTCTCCCTTTGTATGTACTGTGCTCGGGTGTGACATGTACATACGGCGTCACAGGGGGCGTTACGCGCCGCTTTACTCACTCCCCCTGTGACGCTGGGTCTCCTCGGGCCGCAGCCTCTGCGCGCCGAGGAGATCTCTGGGAGCTTGGGTGCGGGCGTAAGCGGCGTGACGTCACGCTGCTTACACCGTAACCAAGCTCAGGAAACGGACCGCCCCGTGCCCCGCTGCCCTTCCACCAGGTAAGTAGTTTTTATTTTATTTTTATATCATTGGGGGTGGGGGGGGGCTATGTGGGGCATATATAAGGCTACTGGGGCGGCTGTGGGGCATATATAAGGCTACTGGGGCGGCTGTGGGGCATATATAAGGCTGTGGGGCATATATAAGGCTACTGGGGCGGCTGTGGGGCATATATAAGGCTACTTGGGCGGCTGTGGGACATCTATCAGGCTACTGGGGGGGGTGTGGGGCATGTACAAGGCTACTGGGGCGGCTGTGGGGCAAGTACAGGGCTACTGGGGCGGCTGTGGGGCATGTATAGGGCTACTGGGGCGGCTGTGGGGCATGTACAGGGCTACTGGGGGGCTTTTGGGGCATGTACAAGGCTACTGGGGCGGCTGTGGGGCATGTACATGGCTACTGGGGCGGCTGTGGGGGCATGTACTTTGGCTACTGGGGCGGTTTGTGGGGCATGTACATGGCTACTGGGGCGGCTGTGTGGCATGTACATGGCTATGGGCGGGCTGTGGGCATGTAATGGCTACTGGGGCGGCTGTGGGGCATGTACATGGCTAGTGGGGCGGCTGTGGGCATGTACATGGCTAGTGGGGGCGGCTGTGGGGCATGTACATGGCTAGTGGGGCGGCTGTGGGGCATGTACATGGCTAGTGGGGCGGCTGTGGGGCATGTATATGGCTACTGGGGCGGCTGTGGGGCATCTACATGGCTACTGGGGGGGCTGTGGGGCATCTACCTGGTTACTGGGGGGCATCTACATGGCTACTGGGGGGCTATGGGGCATGTACCTGGCTACAGGGGACTGTATTGGGCATGTCACTTGGCTACAGGGGGGCTATGTGGGGCATGTCACCTGGCTACAGGGGGGCTATGTGGGGCATGTCACCTGGCTACAGGGGGGGCTATGTGGGGCATGTCACCTGGCTACAGGGGGGGCTATGTGGGGCATGTCACCTGGCTATAGGGGGGCTATGTGGGGTATGTCACCTGGCTATAGGGGGGCTATGTGGGGCATGTCACCTGGCTACCGGGGGGCTATGTGGGGCATGTCACCTGGCTACCGGGGGGGAAAATACCTGTCATCTACAGGGGGCTTTATACCCACTTATCTACCTACAAGGGTCATATGTACCTATCTACCTATGGTTCCCCTTAAGGGGCTAATTCTAATAGCAATACTGTACAAATGTAACAGTTAAGGAGAAGTTTACAGAGTTCTAAAATTGTCGGCCCTTTAAGGTATGCCGTGAGGCTGATGTGGCCCTCGGTGAAAACGAGTTTGACACCCCTGGGTTAGGGTATCATCCACATGAACATTGCCCAGACTATCACTCTGCCTTCACTGGTTAGCCTTCTTCCCATAGTGGGTCCTGGTGCCATCACCACTCTGGTGATTATTTTTCTTTTTCCAGTTTCAGCAGTGAACAGGGGTGATCTTGGGCAGTTTGACCTCTCTGATGTACTGTGTGTTGGGACACTTTTTAATATCCTAGCCAGCAGTAACCTTTTCAGCAGTTTGTGCTACATTAGCTCAGCCTTCAGTTCCCTACATTTTTCAGTAAGTCTTGGCTATTCACCAGCTCACTGTTAGTCCTTCCTAGAACCACGTTTCATAAGTATTAACCACTGTATATCAAGAACCCCCTTCAAAACCTGTCATTTTGGGGATCATCTGACTCGATCGTCTATCTCTATAACAATCTGGATCTTGTCAGTCATTCAGATCCTTACGCTTGCTTGTTTTTCCTGCTTCCGACACATCAAGAACTGATTCACTTGATACCTAATATATCTTACCCTTTGACAGATGCCATGTACCAAGATAATCATTATTTACTTTAACGGTCTTTCATGGTTGTAATGTTGAAGGGTATTTCTTACCATGCAGTGTCATTGTGTGGTTCCATAGCAGTGATCGGCATATAACTAGCTGAGACATTACAAAGACAGAGATTTAATCTTCAGTAGACAAAGCTACAAGTGCTCTGAGGAGTGAAAACTATTTATCTGTAAACAAAAGCTAATCTTAAATTGAATAAACTCTCCTGACCATGTTGACATCAATCTCTTCTTTCTGTCTAATCAGATATAAAGGTTATGGTTGGGTAACCATAGAAATCTTTGTCCACTCAGAGCAGATAAAATATCTCTTATCTCCTGAGTAAAGTAAAATCAGAATACAAATGTATTTAGAAAAAGTCTTCGTTTACCTGTCCCTACATATTGAAAGCTAATCTTTGTAGTGAGAAAACCCTTTTAAGACTGATGGGTAAAATATATACCCTGTTCCCCCGAAAATAAGACATGTTGCAGTTTTTTTATGCAATTCAGAGTTTGGCTGCTTTTGCTGATGTTTGTGATGAAATCACTACAGTATATCAGTACATGTTGATGTTTTATTCAACAATAAGTGTGAATTATTGTTCATAGAAAAAAAAAAATCCCCTAAAAATAAGTCTTAGCTCGTCTTTAACAAAAATATATAAGCCCTTTTATTTTTTGGGGAACCCCGTTAGTTTTTTTATTAAAAAGGGGA